>VWYH01005714.1:574254-627650 GCA_013399365.1 Pampusana beccarii
GCCCCGCGCCCTCCTCCTCCTCCTGCAGCCGCCGCCCGGCGCCGCCATGCCCGGCCCGGCCGCCGGCAGCCGGGCGCGGGTGTACGCCGAGGTGAACAGCCTGAGGAGCCGCGAGTACTGGGACTACGAGGCGCACGTCCCGAGCTGGGGGTAAAGCGCCCCGCGGGACCCCCCCCTTCCCCCGGCCGCCCCCCACCCTCCTGCGGGCCTCAGCCCACGGGGAGGGTTCCCGGCCACCCTCCTGCCCCCCCGCCCTGTTTTGGGGTGTCCCCGGGGGCTGCGGGCGGCTGAGGTGGGGGGGCTGGGAGAGGCTCCCCCCTCCCGGGCCCGCTGCCCTGTCAGTTATCGCCTCCCCACCCCCCTCTCCTCTTGGTGCCCGCAGCAATCAGGACGACTACCAGCTGGTTCGAAAGCTCGGGCGAGGAAAGTACAGCGAGGTCTTCGAGGCCATCAACATCACCAACAACGAGAGGGTCGTCGTGAAGATCCTCAAGGTGAGTGTCCTGTTGATGGTTGTAGGGGCTTGCGGTGGTTGGAAGTGGGGTGGGTTGGGAGGGCCAAAGGTCTGCTGCATCTCCTCCTTGACCCCCAAACTCTTGTTTTCTCGTTAAGGACATTGGGATGGTGGGTTTGGAAATGAATTTGGTGTCCCATGTGCTGTAGTGATGTTTTGGTGTCTCCAGCTCTTCTGTCCAGCACAGCTCTGAGAGCTCCTCTGGAGGAGAGCTGTGAGTCCTGACATTTGAACAGCGTTGCGTGCGCTGCCTGCATTTGGTAAATTGTATCTGGCAGTGCCTGCCTGAAACAGCCCAGGGACTGCCATGTCAACAGGAATGCAAAGCCTGGAGGGAGGAATCCTTCTTTTAACCCCTAGACAGCACGCAGCCTTTTCAGAGCCAGGCAGCTCAGCAGTCAAAAAAGCAGGCAAAATGTTATATTCAGTCCTTTAGAGGCTCTCACGTGGACAAGAACTTCACCACAGGCAGGTCAAAAATGCCATGGAAACTTGAGGAGACTGAAGGAGGCCATCTGAAGTTTGGCAGCGTCAGTGACGTGTTTTCTGATGTGTTGGCCCTAGTGTGATCAGGCTGTGGGGACCTTCATGCAGCCGTAACAGGTTGTAGTTTGAGATGACTGGATGCAGGGGTTGGCTCTGAAGCAGCATGCTCACAGTGAGCTGGGGTAACTCTCCTAGCAGCAATCTGTGTTGGTGATCTGAGGGTAGAGAGGGGTGTTAAAAAACAGAAATGAAAGCTTGGAGCTGAGGTGCTTTTGGTTTTGGCTTGGGCTGACACTTGTGGCTGTCACTTGTTGGACCAGCAACACTTGTCATTTGGTCCCCAGGAGCACGTGGGAGCCGGTGTCTGCCCATGGATGTTGTGAGAATTTTGGCACACGTTGATCCGCTACATGTAGGGGGGTCTGAGTTTAACCTGCCCTTGCAGTCACTGAGACTAGCAACTACCTAGGACACACATCTCTGCAGAGCTGCAGCCTTGAGGCATTTGCTCCATCCAGTCCTGTACTGTGTCTCGCTGTCTCGCTTTGTCTTTGCTGATATCCCCACTCGCTCGTTGCACCAGCTTCCCTGGCATATTCTGTGGCTTCCCAGAGACCTTGTCATGGTTTGTCCAGCCACTGCTCCTAGGCAAGGTGTGATCTCGTGTCTGCCTCTGGGAGGAGGTACACACACCTCTGCTTTGGCTGTGGTCAAGGTGGTGGCCAGGTGAGCTGTTTGGGAGAGCCCCTGTGGTTGAGCCTGACGTCAGGGCAGAGTGGTGAGGCTCACGTGCCCTTGCCAAGCTGAGTTCCTCTGGCATGCTGTTTGGGCCTCCCCCTTGTTTGGACGCTTTATGTGGGTTTGTTTTTTGTGGGGTTTTGTTTGTTGTTTGTTTATTTGTAAGTAGGGGCAGGCAGGAATTTCTGCCATAAGAGAGTAGCCAAAGGTAGCCAGTACAGAGCTGGGTTTTATGGCAAGATGGCTTGTGGCTAGGCTGGGGAAACTGCACATCTGCCTGCCACTCTGGAGCCTCTGATGGTCTTTTCAGGGCTGCTATGGTTTGTTGAGACCCTAGGTCTTGTCTCACATAGAAAGGCTGAGAAGAGACTGCAAGGAAAGTCATCAGAAATCTTCATCCTTGCCTCTTCCCAGCCTAAAGAGCCTACCCGGAGCGATGCTCCTCTCCCTGTGGCAGCTGAACTCTGACATGTCCAGGGAGCCTGTCAGCACTGGACTGTGAGTTGGCTGGCAAGAGTCATCTGAGGACGGCTGGGTGCTCCTTCTCCTTGGGGCATGAATGTGTTGCCTTAATGCCCTGCGAGCAGGGGACTGGATTGTCCCAGATTTGAAGCGGATGATGTGGCCACCAGTTCCCCTGGCTCACCCCACTTGCTTGAACATGCAGATGGCATTCCAGCGAGTGAGCAAGGAAAAGCAAAAAGTTCAGATACATAAAGATGAACTTTCTTCTCAGAGGAAAGTGGGTCAGTGAAAAGTGAGTTTCAGAGCACTGTGCTGTGTACATTATGAAAACCTGTGAAGTGTGGCAATAACATCACTCTGATCTGTGGAAAGTGCCTCTGGTTTCCTGTAGCTAGACTAAAACATAATTGTAATTACATGTATTTACAGTGGAGCCCTAGCAGAGAGGCTGGGTCTTTCTTTTCCTCCTGATTCAGGCTGCATCCTGTGAGGTTAGAAATACAACCCAAAGTCTTCAGGTTTTTGTGTGGCTGCAGGGGTGGGACAAAGAGGAAGACTGTTGCTGGACGATGGAAGTGGCTGCTTAGCACAGTTGCTGCTTTGAGGTTTTTTGAGAGGACAATATGTGTTATGTGTTGAGTGATTTTTAGCAAGAGTCACTGTTTTAATATCTGCGCCTCATGGAAGGTGACTAGTGTCTCTTCTCAGCCTTGCTCTTTGAAGCAGCTTGTCCTTACTGAGCTCAAGTTAGCTTTTTTTCCTCCCCTTTTTTGGCGTTGTGCTACCTGAACATCTTGTACCTTCCTCCAGAGAGGTCAGGAAATTTTATCACCCTTTCTCTGATGCAGAACTGAGCCACAGAGATTTCCTGTGTGACTTTGGGCAAGTCCCTTGGCCTCAACAAAGCTGAGACTAGAGTATAGGTCCTGGTCTAGGGCTGCACAAATGAGATAACTGCTCTTCCTCTTCTGGCAGCCCTTGCCTTGTTTGTTTAAGTGCCCTATGAAGACTTTAGCATTGGACAAGGCCAGGGAGCTAATGGCTCTGATTGGTATCACAGTGCCCCAGGCCTTTTGGGCTTGCATAATGCAAGATGCCGCATTTCCCTGGGCAGTGCCCAGCATTGCCTTTCTGTTCTGCTACCTGAGTGCAGGACCAGGCACAATAATCCTGCGGGAAAACAGGATGTGCTTATGCACTAGTTGTGGTCATAACATGGTCAGCAAATGAGCAGAATTAAGATCATGCAGATGACTGTAACATTACCATTTCCTGGGTCAAGTGCCTTTCTTTGCAAATACCATACTTTTGATGTCACTTTTCCAAGGAAAATTCTGCAGTTCTTTTCTTAAAAAAGGCAAACAAAGCAAGCAGGTTGCTTCTCACTCCACTGCAGCGAGACATCAGGATGCGCTGTGCAGGACAGTGTGTGCAAAGCAGCGAGGCAGGAGCCCTGGTTTTCCACACAGACACCCCCTGCCAAGCATCCTTCTAAAGCTCTTATCTTGACAAGCAAGGCAGAGAGTGTCTCCCCACATATTCACCCTGTTCAGGGAGCAAAGACTTGGAAAAAAAAAGCCATGGGGCTGGAGTCATCTTGGTATGTAGTGGAGGGCTCTGCACTGTACTGACCTTCCTACCCCTTGCGGGTAGTAGGACATGGAGTTAACCAGCAGCTGTGCTCCCGCAGTCCCCAGCTGGTGTAGGAGGCTTCTGTGGGCTTTTTGATCTGGCTGGCCCTGGTACAGCTGTGGGCATGCTTCCTGTGTGCTCAGGGGAGGGCCGAGCCAGGAAGAGGGAATGTGCGAACATGTCCTGTACGTGCTTTTGTGTCTTGCTTAAATCTGATGCTAAGGTTTGACTCCCAAGATGAGGTCTGACATTCCTTGGCATGTACAAAGGAAGCTGAAGACCTCTTCGTTTCCTGTGAGTCATGTATCGTTCTGCATCCAATGCAGGTATCTAAAGCACAGCTCTGCTCTTTCATATCTAACCACATAGATTTAGATTTTTGGTGGGCAGCGGAGGTCAGTCTCCAATGTTTGTGCTCTCTCTTTGATGAACTTCTCATTTTGCTTTTCTACTAATGCAGCTCCAGAGTGTCCGCCAGTTTCCTTGTGTTCCTTGAAAGTGAATCCTCTATTCAGGGGTAACAGTGTTCCTGCAGGATGTGAACAGCATTGCAAGTTGCCACTCTAAAAGCCAAAGATAAACTTTCCACATTGCTTGTAACTTTTGTGGGTGATTCTTGGTGGTGAGAATGCTGCTGTTAAAGTTTCTTATAGTTCTGGCTGTCAGTGAGCTTCAGCCATACCACAGCGTCCTTCTCAGCCTGTTCTCTCCTGCTGATTACCTCCATCTGAGTGTCTGCTCGAGGTGGAGATCACGGGATCCGTATTGCCAGCTCTGTGCAGGAGTCCTCTTGATTTCCTAATGCACATGTGTCTGTGTATACTACTTGTCTGCAAAGCGTTAAACCCATCACATAAAGAGACTGTTTTGTCTCCCTGGCACAACAGGCAGGCAGAGGTTAGGGGAAGAAAGCAGTTCCAAGGAGAAGGACCACTGAAATGAAGGTTCTGCAGCAGTGATGAAATAGCCCCTTTCTCCTTTGGTGGCTTTTGTCCCTCTGTGCTGAGTCCATGAACTGGAACTTTCAACCATGTATGTGGTTTCACAAGTGCATTCTTGTTCGTTTGGCTTTGTTTTTCCCCTGTGTTCCCCCTTTGGGCTGTGTGAACCCTCCAGAGCTGCTGTTCATGCCAGGCACTGCTGCAAGGTCTTTCCAGTGTTGAACTCAAATTATCACCCTAGTAGCTGGAGAACCCTTTGCGGGAGGTAGCCCTGTGGCTCTGGTAAATTTTCTTCTGTCCTTAAAAGCTTTGGAGCCCACAAAGATCAGCATGTTCTAGATGGGGACTGAAATGACGCCTGTGCTAGTGTGCAGAAGGGATTGCACAGGGAAATAGCATTGGACGATGTTGGTCCCTCAGGCTGGAGCTTTTGACTGTATCGATGACCTTCCACCAAAGCAGTTCGATACTGTCCCTGGTAGCTGTCTGTGTCTTTGCTCCCCCTGCGTTTCCATGCACTGAATCAGCTCTCCCTGGCCCACTTCCTCCTCTGGCAGCCTTGAAATGAGCCCTTTTGCAAGAGAGCCGGGTACACAGCTCTTCTTTTGAACACCAGTTGCCCACACTGAGCTTGGCACAATTGGCTGCTGGAGCCCAGCCTTGTTTGGAGCTGAGACCAACTGAGCCGGTACCAGGTGTCTCGCAGAGGCCTGGAGATGCAGCTCTTAACTCTCACCGTGCTGTCCTAGCGCCAAGGAACTCGTGAGCTGCAAAGCAGCATCTCCTGCGAGGAGGGTGAGTTAGGGCACTGTGTTCGCAGTGGCTCAAGGCAGAGCCTGAATGAATAATTCTCATCCCTTAGAATGGTAGTGGTGACGATCAGGGCTTGGTCCTTGTGCATCTCCCTTTTATTTGGCTGCAGAAGTCTTGAGGCATCATGGGCAGTTGTGAAGCCCAAGAAGTGCTGTTTTGGGATATACTGTGAAGGGAGGAAAGGCATTCTGAAAGAAAGAATGGCACTGCCCTCAAAGCACGTGTTGGTATATTCTACTGAACTTAAATTAAAAAAACGCAAAAGGGCTTTAGTAGTGTCAGTGTAGGTTTTTTCCCTCTTTCCTAAAATTCAAGAGCAGCTTGGGAAAGTTTGAATTCCCATAGTGGAAGTTGTAAGATGCAGACAACTGACAGAATATTAACACAAGTGGGCTCCTTGATTTTTGTAGCTCTTTTGAATACGATTATTTGGTTTCCCAGCTGATGTCTGGCAAAATAAGCACTGCTGCTCTGAAGCCAATTTTCCTATTGAGCAATTGGCATCAGGCTTTATAGGCCGATTATTGTGATCCTTTTGATAATACTTGCTAAAGACAAATGAGCCTCTAGTGCCAGCTTTTAAATGTTTCAAGCCTGTCATAAGGATGCTGCTCGAGCCTTTTGCTGCTCCTGGACGTTGTGTTTTGAGATTTCCGTGCTCATTCACTGGAAGCATTGTGGTGTTTCCAGGAGTATTCAGGTTGGTGAGCAAAGAACAGATCTTTTTCTTTACAGGGCAGTGGAATAAATTACTTCAGTTTCTCGCAGATTTGTATGTTTTGAGTGCTAAACCTTCTCTCCTGCTGTGCTAACCCCAGTTCTTTTTCAGAGCACCTGCTGGGCAAAAACCAGCACCTTCTGTGACTCTTTCGGAGCAGCACGTGTGCTCCTCAGCTGGCAGTGTGTGTGTGCTGCCTGCCTGCCCGCTTTTGGCTGATGTAGAAGGATTTTTATGCTTTGGATTAAACTTGTATTTTGCATGCCTTCCTGGTTACTACCTTTCTTAGTGTGGAAATACACAGAGAACTTTGGATAACAAATTTATTTTCTCTCTGCTTGGATTCAAACGATGGGTCCCTGGGTTGTTGGGGAAGGCTGGAACTGAAGCTTTTGACAGAAGAGTGTACTCCCTTTGCTTTAGAAACCAAGCGAAAAGGATGATTAACCAGGCAGCCATTTATTCGTTCAAGACAGGAAGTGATGGTTGCAGCCTTGTATTTAAAGGTTTATTTTAGCAAACAATGTTAATTCTCCAGCTGGTGTTTGCTGCAGCTGGACTCCTTCCCTGCTTACAGGTTTACATGATCTCACAGAAAATGACCCAGGATCTGATCTCTTGGTCACAGAGAGGTGTTTTCTCTGCATCTACCTGACTGCAAGGCAACTATTTATCCCATGCCATTTCTCCTCTCTGCAGAGGGATGGCATCGCATGATGCTCTAGCACTGGCCACTGTCACTGCCTCGTCTGCCTGACTTTCAAGTGGATTGAAGCTCCCTCATGGGATCCTTTTGGCTTGTAGGGTGGGAAACCTGCAGCAAAGGGTGGCCGGCTGGGGACAGTCGAGTGAGAGCTGCCAGGTCCAGCAGAGACCATCCTCCTGTGGCTGGAGGTCACCTTGTCCCTCTGCTCTGGCTGTGAGCTGCATGTTTTGTCTCCACCGTCTACACCCACCTCACTTCCAGTTTGCTTGAGGAAGGACGCAATTTCCTGGGAAACTGGAAAACCAGCTTGTGCTAGACAGTCATGTTGTTCTCGGGGTACTGCTGCAGTTGAAGTAATTAAACTCCTCCCAGTGTAGACACGGTTAAACTGAGACATGTCTTTTAGCCTGGTTTCCTATGGAAACGAGCCTTATGCAATCCTGCTGTCTGTCAGCCTTGCTCCCCCTCCTCTCCCCCAGTAGTTTTTGCACTGGTTGGCCAATTTCAACCAAATGCGACAGAAGTCTCCAAGCCGTCAAGTTTTTATGGATTTCATGGAAGTAGGTGTTTGCATAGAGCAGAGGGACTGTCGGAGCCTGTCTCGGAGGAAAAGGCTGCAGTGAGGGTTTGACTCATACTGGTCACTAGAGAATCCCTGCATGGAGGAAAGCTTCAAAATGCTTCTGCCATGGGAACAGTTGGAGTCTGCACCTGTATAATACGTTGCCTTGCAAATGCAGCCGGATCAAACTCAGGAGCGTTTAATTTTGTCTAGGTCCCTGATCCATCTATTCCATTGCTGGAAATCCCCCTCCCAGGGCAGGGGAACTGAGCAGTGTAGGAAACACGACTTGAAATGCTGCTGTTCACAGCCTGGTTTAATAACACAGCCCTAAAGAAGTACTGTTAAAATACTCTGGTTGCAAGGGCTGGCGTTTTAGAAGCCGTCCCTGCTGAGAGAGGCAGATGGTTGGAGGCCATAATAGCTTCAGTTAGTTCACATTTAATCCATGTGTGTTTGGAGTCAACATCCTTGGGAGAGACAGATCGGGTGACTCTGAGAGACAGTTGTAGCAACCCAGACTTAATCCTGGTTCTTGGAGAATATGCCGCTGATTGCCTGTGGTCTGGGGACAGCAGGGTTTCTATGGTTGTGACCAGTTAGCTCCAGTGCGGTACTGGTCGTGTGCTGGAGTGGTTTGCCACCAAGGTGTTTGACTTGCCAGATGCAGGAGCCTGGGCTTGGAATTGGTTACTGGGCAGAAACTGAGCTCCAGCCGTGTGCTCTTGGGTAGCAGGTGGCGTTTGCAGTTGTGACGGGAGCAGTGGCGAGGGACAGCGTGGGCGGGAGGTGGCGTGGGGCTGGCGAGGCCAAAGCCGTGCGGGGTGGGGCAGGGGCCGGCGGTCACTGCTGTTTTCTCCTGCGAATCTGAAATGAGGAAATCCTGTTCCCCTGCATTGCTCTCTGAGGAAACTTCCAGGCAATAGCTTTTCCTCTACGACAACATTACTTCAGCCTGTGGCATTTCTCCCCAGCTCATCTTTATTTACCTAGTGCTGGAGAACTCTGTCCTGAGCACTGGCTGCCGGCGGGGCGAGCACTCTGCCGATGCTCTGCAGTGAGCGGGGTGTCCCAAACCCCCACCTTGCCCAGAGGCACAGCCCATGTGCAGGTTCTGTAGGATGTGGAGGTTCTGTAGCAGTGTGCGGACAGCCTGGCCCCAGCTCTGCGCTACTGCAGCTTAGCAAGAAAACGTGCAAACAGTGAGTGGCCTTTAACTCTGCCTCTTGCTGAGACAGTGCTCGCTGGAGTGTCTTCCCTTGGTGGTGTTGGAGATGCTGCTCTTGGTGGTTATCTGCAGGCATTTCATTTTAAAAAAAAAAAAGAACAACTTTCTTGCTCCTTTTTTTTCCAAAAGTCGCTGATTCTGTCTGCTTGTAACTGTTAGTAAGTGTTTTGTGGGTAGAGGTAGATTTCTGGTGGTCATCACACAGGGCATCATTTTCCCATCCTGAAAAAGGTGAAAACATGTGGAAGTGACTGCAAGACATCTTCTGCCTCAGTGAGAGTGGTGGTTGCTATGGAAGGAGAAATGGAAATCTCAGAGGGATATCCTCCCCTACCTAGCTGATGCAAAAGGCCCTTGAAATAACTACTGTGCAAAGGAAAAGGTATTTCAGAGTGGGCTTTGGGTCCTCTTGGCTGTGTCCAGGCACTGTTTCAGCTCCCGATCAGGTGCGCGTGTCGCAGCAGAGGGGCTGTGATACGTGTCTGTCAGTAGCCAGACCATTCAGCGGGTGCTTCAGGGTGGCAGTGGCTCAGCTCCCTCTTTGAAGTTCCTTGGAAAACAGCTTGTGTGTGCATCTGCCTCGCTGGATGAGCAGAGTAACTGAATTACATCCTCTAATTCCATCACAGCCTTCTGGTAAGATCAGCGCATGTGGGTGGCGCAGGGGTGGTGTCTGTCCCCATGCTGACATAAATGAAACTGGTCTAATGAAGTGTCTTCCTCTCGAGTTCAGAAACGTAGCCCTTGCTTCTGCTGGTCCCCCTGCTCTGGCTGCTTCTCCCTGTCTGTCTGACCTCCCACCAGCTCCAGCCATCTCTGGGTGCTGCCCTGAGGCTGCTGGTCCCCCCTCCCCAGCGAACCCTGTCCCGTGTCGCTCCAGCTCTGCCTGACAGCTGCGATGGCCTTGCTGCCGTTTTCCACAGTGGCTTTATGAGGTGCTGATGCTCCCTGTGCTGGCACTGGTGTTATTTTTGGCACTTTGCTTCGGGCTGAGAGTCTCATCTTTTGGCTTGAAAGTCTAGCTCCTGCCTTTTAACTTGGAGGAGAAGGGCAGGATTTGAATCTGAAGGTTTCAACCACCTGAAGAGCCTAGAAAGACAGCATATTTTATCACTTACATAAACACCATATTTTCCCACTATATAAAAAGCTTCTGTTCCTTCTCTCATCTGCTCCTACATTCCTGTGAGGGGTCTGAAACCGGGGATTGCCTTGCGTTTGCCTGTAAGAGGAGTGTGAATTGCCCCATGGCACTCTGCAGCCGTCATCAAAATGGGAGGCTGTGGCAGAGGCAAGGTAGCGAGCAGCTGAACTCTTGTGCCTCCTGGTCCTTCACGTAGACATCTGATAATGTGTCTCGATTTGGTGAGGTGCCTCATACCTCTTTGCCATTGCCTGTTACTCCCCTCCTCACACACCAGACTCTGTGCCGGATGGTGAATGTCGAGAGGAGCATTTGCATGAGCAAACCTCACAGATAGGCGAGGGCTTTACTAGTCCCTAAAAGATGTCTCTGCAGCTCTCTGCAGTGGTACCAGTGGTGCAGCAGGGGATGGTCCAGCTCTGCAAGGAAGGGGCTGCCAGACTCAGTGACTCGCAGCTGGTGATCCCCACACCAGTCACTAGCCAAGGCTCATTAATAAAATCTCACCTCTTGGCTGCTCTAAGCTGCCAAGCAGGCACAGAGCTAGAGTTGTCCTGGGAGTGGATGAGTTACAGAAACGATCGTTCCTTTGCGCTGAAGTGAACCGTTGGATCAGCAGAGTGTAAAAGCCAACCCACCCTCCAAGCCCCTGCCTTGGGAGCAGCTGTTCTTTGTCACTCTCTGCAGGGTGATGTCCAGAGAAAAGCTTACTTTGCAAATGGAGCTCCTGGGACTGCACAGATTCGAGGAGTCAAAAACTGTTTAAAATGTCTGTAGGCTTTAAAACTAATCATGGTATATGGATGTGATGGCATGCTGTGCAGTTGGGTCTGTGCTTTTGGGGTGGTTGCGACAGACATGTGCACATAGCTGGGCATAGCAGTGTCTGAGCTTACCATAAATCTTCGTATTGGAAACTCTCAGGTTGTTGTTTCATTATATGAAAGTACTCATTGGGAAATGGGTTGGGATAAATGGGTAAAAACTTGTTTTGTGCTGGTAAACAAAAGCTGAGATATGAGGTCCACTGTGCTTGTCCTATGGCTCTAAAGACATAACACAGAACAAGTGTGCTGAGATTTCCACATAGCAGTCCAAGGGGCTTTTAACCACAGTTACTGGAGTCACAGTTACATTTGTCTGGAGTGGCTTGATTTTCCCCTTATGAGAGGGGAAATCCTAGTTCACACAAGGTGTCTGTGTCTTCTTTGAAGCTAAAAATGTTCCCTTGTGAGTGTGGGAACAGAGAGGGGAGAAGAGGATATGTGATCCAGTCAAAATGGGTGGCAGAAACCAGTGTTAATTTCTGAAAGGACTCTCACTTCTAATTTCTTTTTTTCTATTTAAGCCAGTGAAGAAAAAGAAGATAAAACGCGAGGTTAAGATTCTGGAGAATCTACGTGGTGGCACCAACATCATTAACCTGATTGACACTGTCAAGGATCCAGTGGTAGGTGCCTGTGTTGCAGTGTGTGGGGTGGGTTTGTCTCCCCAGCGGTTCTGCTCTCAGCTCGGGTTCGGTGCTGCCTGTACCTTTGTGCCAGCCAGGGTTGAATGGTGTCCAGTTCAGTAGGGTTTCCTGGGGTGGGTTGGTTTGGATGAGCTCGTGTTCCTCTCCATGTTCCCCTGACTCTTCTGCACCCCTTCTGTGTCTTCTATGAGTTTCCCATGGCTGATGGGGGAGACGTTTTGTAGCCCTACAAATTTTCTGTAAGAAAGCAGAGCATGTAGCCTTGCAGCTTCTGTCTGGCATCTGGAACATAAGCCTCTGCCAGGACAATTGGATATTAAGCACTTTTCATCCTTCTGGTTCCTGCCCAGTGACTAGAGGTCATATCCTTTGTCTGCATCGCCACAATTACCCCATTCCGGGGAAGTTTTCTCTGAACAGCAGCTGAGGTCTGTGACTCCCAGCCTGCTGGCAGCCATGCACAGGAACTGACGCTGCTGTAGCTTTGGCAGTCCTGACTGACCTTCCTCCTGCAATGGGACAAGAGGCCCTAGCCCCTGATGGCACCTTTTGCATTGCCCAGTGGTGTGGGGAGCAGCAACAATGACCAAAATGCCGTGTTGGTGTTTGCTGTGTGGGGTGTAAGTGGAGTTTGCCTTTGCGGGAGCAGGGCTGCATTTCTCTCACTGTCCTGCTCCCGCTCCCCTCTCTGCAGTGAGCGTTGGGCAGGAAGGAAAAGCTTTCTGAGGTCTCTTGGAGCAAAGAAAGGTCAAGAGGGTGTTTTAAACCATGGCTCTCTTTCTCTTGCAGTCAAAGACCCCTGCTCTGGTGTTTGAGTACATCAATAACACAGATTTTAAGGTGAGTCTGCCTGAATGTAGAGGGGGGAAGCTTCCGATCTCTGTTAAGAGTGCTGTGATCTTGGGTTGTTGAATGGTCCTCAAAAGTTATGGGGTGGGTTTGAAGTTTTCACCAATGTTAGCTTCGCCTTTCTTTCCTCATGTAAATCAGAAACCTGTAAATAGGCTCTAGATGAAAAGGAATAAAAAGCTTGTGTGTTGAATCTCCTTCCAACTTTGAGGAGTAAGTTCCAACAGGTTAGATATGCTTACTCCCCTCTCAGTTTAGTAATTGCTGCTGTGCTATATATTCAGCCCAAGTTAATCCCTGTGCTGCGATGCTCTATTTAGAGCAGTGCAGTTGATGGAGCACCAATTGGGGCTGGAATCCTTCAGAGCTGGGGACTGTGAGATGGCAGGGGCTGGAGAGCATGTCTCCCACTGCCAGTGGGCCTGGGAGCGGGGCACTGAGCAGTCTTGAGCACATCACGAGATTTTCTGCTTGCCTGGGGCAGCAGCGTATTCCCTGGCTCTTCTGATTTCTGGGGAGCTCCAAGCGGTGTTACTCCTTCCTGAAATGAGGGTCTTTCTGACCGAGCACAGCTACAGCTGCCTGTGCTGCTGAAATGCTTCTGGCTGGCAGCATCGAGCTGATACGCAAAAGGGTCATGTAATTAGTAGACACACCTATTTTAATGGTATCTTTGCTTCCCCCATGTGAATCTTTACCCTAAGTCATTAAGTCAGTGGTGGATAATTAATTGAGCAGTTGCCATTAGAAAGTCAGCAGCCATCCCCTCCTGCCCTGTTCAGAGTTCTCTCTCGTTCCGTGTTATGGGACGGTGCTTTTTTTGTTCCTGTCTGTGCTGGATTGTTATGTAGGTACACACCTTGTAGGATGCAGCTTCAGCAGATACACCAAACGCCTGCAGAAGGACCCTGGGCTGGGGCTGGTGGAAAGGAAGCAGCTTGTCAGCCGCCCCACGGACTGTTTCACCTGCGGTCCTGCACGCTACAAGGCAGCACACATTGTTTTATCCATCTGGGCTGGTCTGGCAAGCTGAATCCTGCTGGGTGGGGCCCTGTGCACAGCCAGAGCTGCAGCGTGCTGGCAGTGGTAGTCCTAGTGCTATTTAATCTCATGTAGAGACTCCTGCAAAAGCTAGAATAATAGTAACCTGCAGCAGTGTCTGCCCTGACAGCTCTGGGTGGGGAGATGAGTGTTGCCTCCATCAAGTAAACAGCCAGGAGAGCAGTGCTGTGAGGTGACCTTTCAGGGATAATTAAAGCGGCCGTGGTTTGTCTGGGCTTCACTGACATCAGCTGTGCTGGTGCCACATGTATGTTGGGAATGTGCCCCTGTGCTTCTCCTGGTGACCCAGGGCCTCTTCATAAGGCTGATCCTGGAAGTTTTTAACTTTCTGTTTTGAGATATATTTCCTTTTCTTTTTTAGTTTATTTTTTCCTTTTAATATATAGCTTGAGATGAAATAGGTTGCTAGGGCAGTGGCACACCTTGCTGGCGATCACTTTGTGTGTGTCCTAGTCAAAATGTGATTACACCACTCTGTCATGTCCTTCGAGGAGAAAATTATCAAAGGTACCACCTAGTAACTGAAAGATTTTAATGAAGTAGAGAGTTAAGTAGTAACTTGAGGCTGGTGCGCAACAGGGGCACTTAACTGAAAAACACAGGGCTTGGGGTACGTGGCAGGTCAGCTGTCCCAGCTGTGCTGGGAGCCACCGCAGGCGCCGCTGCAGCAGAAGTTACAGTGCTCAGCTCTGGCTGTTGAATTAGAAACAACATGAGTTTTCAGCAGATCATTTCTAGGCACCTAGGAGAAAGCCTGGCTCCTCGAGGAAGGCCGGATTCACAGCTCTACAAGTCCAAGACAGACAGTATTGATGTTTTTGATGCTGATTGGTACAGGGCAGGAATAACTTGTCGTGGGAGTGCAAGCATGTCCCCCAGGGTATGCAGTACGGCTGTTCATGTTCAGAGCTTATTTGTAACCTGAATTTCACTAGATACATATGGGGCATGCGAGTTATTCAAGCTACACTCCCATGAGCTCTGCTGCCTGTTTGGGGAGGTTCTTAAGCTGCAGTTAACTGTCAGATTACAGAGCTGCTGCTTACACGTGCCTGTGGATATCTTCATCTCGACAGAGGCTCCCAAGCTGCCTGTTCCCTTGCTCTGAAGTGCCCTTTCCAAGCAGAAAGCGCACAGAGCGGGTGAGACCACTTGTGTTGGAGGTCTGGCCTTGCCCTGTATCTCTGTACCTGAAGCAGCTGGAGAGCAGCCATCGTTGTCCCCTTTGTTCCGCAGTCCTGATCTCCCCAGGCAGCCAATTTCTTCTGGAGTTAAGTGCCACATGAGCAAATCGTGGTGACAGGGACTGCTTCTCTTTGCTTTGAGGTGGCTGCTGCCGATCTGCCCATCTCTGCACTGACTTCTGGATTCAGCAGTGCTGATGGGTACCATGCATCTTGCTGGCACGTCCCTTCAGGGTGTGTGGGGAGGTTCTCAGGGTGACTTGTGTACAGCAGGCAGTTGCTGACCGCTTTACAGGACTGTGTTTTTCTCTGTCCTGTTGGCAATAGTTGCTCACAAGCTTGGATGTCTCCTAAGTTGTCTCCTTTCTGGCAGTTTCTTTACTTCAACATAATTATTTTTTTGTTTAACGTTAATACCTTTGCCAATTCAAATGGCAGGACACTGTCCGTGTGCCCATGAAAACGGCTGCTGGGTTTCCTCTGCTCTCTGTGTACGGGCAGACTTAGGTGATACCTCTTTAGAGCTGATTCCATTTTCTTAAATTACCCAGCTGGGTCCCTTCTGCAAGTGCTGGCTCTGTACTCGCAGGGATGATGAGTTGGAACTAGACTAAATCGTCTTCCACTGTGTGAGGACAGCAGCTTGTGCACAGGGCTGGCATTTCTCTTCAGACCTGCTGTATTATTTGTCATCTGTGAACAGTCAAGCTACCCACAGTCATCTACCTTAAATGATAGCGGCGCTGGAGAGCCATGCAATCAATTGAGTAACCGTCAGTGAAATTAAATGTCTTTTGCTGGTTGATTTCAAACTAGAAATGAGATGCCTGTCCTTCAGCCACTGTGACCTGTCACATACGTTGTGTAGTCCATGAGCATACCTGGTACTGTGCCTTTCGTTGTCCCAAAGAAGCAAATCCTTTGGGAAAGAAGGGGGCAGAGCCAGGTCTCCAGGAGCAGTGCTGGGTTTGCTCTTTCATTCTTAAAACACACTAGCAGGTTTTCAGTTGAAGAAGAGGAGATGAGCAACGAATGTGAGTGATGAAAGGTTGCTTCAGGATGTTGGAGTTGTGAGGACAGAGGGGCTTTCGAATCAAATCTTCTGCTTTGTGTGTACCTTGGTGAATTTTCAGGCCAAGTTGCTGTGAGGGAAGTGTGCACCTGTATTTTATCCTTTTACATCCAAGGTTAGTTTGAAAAAATAGTTGTTGCCCGACATAGGTGGGGTATAAATATGAAAGATTCTCCTTCCCTTGTGTGGCTGCAGAGTCTGGGATGCTTTGGGAGCTGTTTCCTTTTGCTGCTGCCTGCCCTGCACCCCAAAGCAGAGTCTCTCTCCTCCAACAGCTCTTTGCAGCCACTCT
This sequence comes from Pampusana beccarii, assembly GCA_013399365.1. Classification (NCBI taxonomy): domain Eukaryota; kingdom Metazoa; phylum Chordata; class Aves; order Columbiformes; family Columbidae; genus Pampusana; species Pampusana beccarii. The sequence goes on from VWYH01005714.1 coordinate 590,132, forward strand.
GTTGCTTTGCAGATGCTGCTTCCTGCACGTAGCCAACTGTGGTGCTCACTCAAGGGAGAGGAATAAGCGTTTAACTCCTGTCAGCCCCGTGGCGAGAGGAAACACGTCCGTGTCTCCTTGGGCCCTAACAGGATTAGTTTACAATTGGTGATGTGTGCCAAAATATCACCAAAAGCTGTAGAGGGGTGGAGGCTGCTGGTGGGTGAGTTTAGCCATTCCTTGTGCTCTGTGTGGAGAAAGGAGACCAACCCGGGACTCCGAAGCCTTGTGCAATCCTGAATGCTGGCAACTAGCTGAGCAGATGTTTGAGCTGGGTCTGAGTGACCCCCACAGTGATGTTTCTGGTAGTTCTACTCTGAAGAGCCAGCTGTAAAAGCAGAGCATGGGACATGTCTGCAGAGGCAGTGTCTGCTCTGCCCTGCTTGGCTGGGCTAAGGGGAGTTGGAGCCCACTGTCAAAGCCTTCTTGGGGTAGCTGCTGTGCAGGACCCACTTGCAGTGGAAACCTTGTCTCTGTCCTTCAAAGCCTTCAGTGTTCACCGGCTGCCTGCAGTGGGACTGAGCACGTTCCTGCAGGGACTGTTCCCCACAGCGAGCGCAGCCTGGGTGCTGCTGGCCACACTGTTGGCATTGGCACAGCAAGGGGCTGCTGGGGTTTCACAGGCAGCTCTTCTGGGGAAGCCTGTTGAGAGCTGGTTGCCCAATGGCTGCCTCTGCTGAAGGCTGCGAGTTGGAGAAGTGACAGCATCGTGGGCCTGAGAAGAAAGGCATCAGGGACCTCCCTTACATCCCCTCGCTGCGTACGGGCAGCGAGAGGCAGAGGAGCCGGGCAGTGGGGAAAATGGGGTCTCGCCTTGTCTGCTGCTGCCTCTCCTGCCCCAGGGGCACTGATGTTGGTGCATGAAGTTGAACAGGATGGTGATTCCCAGAAAGATGTTTTAAGTATCTCTGTCCTCCCATAGTGTTTGTTACCTGAGCAAGCCTTTTAAACCAAGTCCTGGAAGGGCTCAGCTGTCCTCTCCTGGCCCTGGGTCGTGCATCAGAGCCACGCACAGCTGAGTCGGGAAATCTATCCCTGCTGTAGCTCGTGGCTGTGGCTTTTTTGCTCCCTGCTCACTTGTCTGCTTCAGTGGCTTGCTCCAAAGCATTAGGATCATCTCAGCTCATGAGAATATGAAACATCTTGTGTCCTGGAGGCTGTTAAAGCTCTGCATGTGTAAGTGACACTTATATGTTGTCAAGTGATTTCTCAGAGTAGTATTGGGACTGGTGGGGCTGTTTGGAGCTGGCGCTAAGTAAAGCAGGATCCTGAGGATCTCGTCATGGGCCTGGAGAGGAACTGGGGCCAGAGCTGCCTTCTTGGAATGTGAATTTCAATCCCTCGCTCTGGGATTTTTCCCGAAGCTGCCAGGTGGTGCTTCATGACGGGCAGCTGGCGCCAGTGCTGATGCAATCGGTGATTTGACTGAGACATGAGATGATCCTTGTTTGTTAGAAACGGCAGAGGGGTCTGGTCCTTCAGCTGCCCTGTGAATGTCCTTCCTTGCCCTGCCCTGCCGTCTCACCTTGCTTTCCTTGGACGAGAACACAGCCCAACAGGGTCAGGCTGGCACTGCTGCTGATGACGGATATAGAGCAGAAGGCCAGTTGGGGACAGTTGTGACCTGGCATGGGAGCAGCAGGATGATGAGTTCTCCAGTGACAGTGCTGGTGGCACGGTGCAGCTCGGAGTGCACCCTGGCTCTTTGTCACTCCTGTGTGAGTAGCTGCAGAAGAACTCAGAGGAGGGGAGGGTGGTGAACATATGCTGGCAACAAACACTTCACTGAGACTCTGAGCTCTTCTTGGCCTCACAAACATGTCTGTGTTGTTGAGTTGCTTTAGCCTTTATTCTGGGATAGAGGGGAGCCTCTGCAGCTCTGAGGGCATCTCTACCCTTTGTGCTTCCCCACACCATGCTCCTTTAGGTTAAGGTTTTCCTCTCCCTGCCCCACCGTGAGCACTTGGAAGCCTTGCCTGTGTGTTCCCAGCCTGCCTTCTCTGTGTTATCTGTGTTGTCAGCTCACCGTGATGACTTTGCATGTGAACAGAGCGTTGAAATCATCTGTGCCAGCTCTACCATGCTCTGCAGGGCTTGCTGTCTTGTCCTTGGACAGACAGCCTGTCTGTCTCCTGCTGGAAAGAAGTCATGACAGGTCTGAATGATGCCAGTAGCATTTCACAGGAGCTCTTACCTCCTTTCTGGATTTCCTAGTATGTAGCCTTGGCAGGTGTGAGACCAGGAGAGCCCTCAGGAGTGGCAGCATCCACAGGGCATGTGGAATGGGATCAGTGATTGGAGGCAGGTGGGGTGCAGGAGATTAAACAGAACCAAAAGTGGAGTATTTATTTTTGTTTCGCTTTTTTTTTCTTTTTCCCCTCCCCGAATCTGTTTCAGCAACTGTACCAGATCCTGACAGACTTTGATATTCGATTTTATATGTATGAGCTGCTGAAGGTGAGTGGCATTGCGTGTAGCAGTCTGGATGGGGAGACCAGGGATGAGAGAGGCAGCGGTGGGGCTCACGGGGCAGTGCTACTACGTGGTAACTTCTCTCATGTTCAATGCAGAACCCATGTCTCGTAACCTGGAAAAGTTTGGGAAGAGATCAGGTTACCTGGCTTGTTGCTGTGAGGTTGTTACAGCCAAACTGGGGATCTTTGGTCACCACCAAAGAGTCTCTGATTCTCTGCGGTCTATTCTTTCTCTATGAAGCATTTGTGATTGTTAGTTGCCAGATAGGGCTGTGTTTGTTCTCCCTGTGTCTCTACCGCCATTGAGCTGCTACGAGGAAAATCAGCTCCCAGCCAGAGCCAGTAAAAGCCCTGAGAGGAGTTTGCATGGCTGGAGAACTGGGAGCTCTGTTGCACACTAGGAAGAGAGGGATTGGCAGCTCCAGGCTTTCTGCTGCTGCAGTGTTCAAATGCAGCCCCAGAAGATGAGGTTTAGATGATCAAGCCTTGGGAGCAGCAAGACACTAGAACAGCTTCATCCCTGGAAGCAGTTTGTCCAACCTATTCTCAATCTCCTGTACTGGAAATTCCAGGACCGCCGTTTGCTGCAACTGCTGTTGGTTGCAAGGCCCCGTGCCGTTGCAGGGGTGTTCCCTGAGGCCTTGCTGTGGTGGAAGATGTTGCCTCCGATGCTTCCCGCTGCAGCAGGGGCCCAAGGACAGTATTACTTCCCTGGCACTGATGTCTTGGATATTGAATGACTGCAGGCTGTACCCTCCTTCTGTGCTGCTGGAGATCTCGCAGCATCTGATAGATGTTGATGGATGGATCTCCCTCCCCTTTGGAGATGAGAAAACAACATTCTCACTCAGGGAACAGCTGCATGGCGGGGCAAGTGGTGCAAGGTCATGGAGCTGGAGAGCTTATGTGTGCTCCTGCCTTCAAGCTGTAAGCAGCATCGCCGTCCCTCGTGTGCTATCGCCTGCCTTTTGCAAGTGCAGGTTTGGCTTAAGGGACAGAGGTGACTTTCTAGCTTAAGTCTGTTTTGGGACATAGGTGGAAAGCTGCACCGGAAGGCTGTAAAACTGTATGCATGTAAGAATCATCCCCTTCTGGGAATGAAAGTGTGACCTAGGAAGCACAGGGCCACCCAGGTTGGAGCACTGGGCTTGTCACCAGGTGGGACACCTCTCTGCATCATGTTCTTCAGAGGCTGTGCGGGAAACACAGTTCCAGAACCGGTGACTGCAGTAGGCCGTGAGCTCAACACAGCCTTGTTGCCAGCTTGTCACTTCATCACATGCAGCGTAAGAGCTGAAGATACCAGTTTCTTGTGCTAGGGTTGCAGCATTTCCTCTTGGACGGGGCACTCCGGCTGCTGGCGGAGAACTGTCTGTTGTATTGTTAATGCTGTGTCTGTGGTTACAGACATGTCTAATGTATGTGCATGTGTCTGACAGGCCCTGGATTACTGTCACAGCATGGGGATCATGCACAGGGACGTCAAACCCCACAACGTCATGATAGATCACCAACAGAAAAAGGTACTGTGGCACCCGGGCTTACAAGCAGGGTTTTTCCAGATAAACTTGAAACTCTGCCGCCTCTGTACCTGTAGCTTGGGCAGCTGTACTTCCCCCTCTAACCTTTTTCTACCAGCTCCTCCACTTACACCTGTGTCATGAGGTGGCCAAAGTCCTGCTGGGGAGCACCACAGTGGGAGTCTGTGGTTTGGAGGTTGCTCTCCCCCACAGCCAGCCACGGTGGGTTTCTTTGCAGAGAGGAGCAGGTCTGGGATGTTAATCTCTCCCTGGGGAGGTGTGGGGAGGATGCAGAGGCCATAGGCAGAAGAACGGTGGCCTTGCCTGAAATATGTGTGGATATTTTTACCTAGGGAACATAAGCTTCTGTAGTACAGCCTGCTTGTTTCCTGGTCGCTTCCTCACTCCTGGGGTGTGCTAGTGGGGTCACAGGAAACATTTGTACCCACTCGCTGCCATGGAAATGGGGAGCACAGGGAGTTTCCACACCCCATCATGGTACTTGTACCTCATCGGGTGCTGTGTGTACCCGTCTCCCCAGAGACCTGGGATTTTCAGCAGCAATTTAGCAGCTGATCTACATGTCCCTCCCTGTCAATCAGCAGTGGCTGTTCAGGCAAGGCAAGGTTTACAAGGAGGGGGAAATCTCTTACTAGGCCTGCTGTCCTTCAGTAAACCAGCAGATTGTCAATCCCTGTGGCTGTTGAGGAGGTGGTCTGCCTTGCAGGGTGTTGTGGGCCCCTCTTCTACCTTGTTTTTGGCTCTCAGTGCCCAGTTAAAATGCACAGTGCCTTCAGCCCAGCCCCTCTAAACAGCAGGAGAAGACAGCTGGCTTCTGCTTGTTCCCTGGTACGCAACAACCTGTCCACTGTGGCTGGTGGTGCTGGTAAGGAGCCGGTTGCCCAGCAGTAACAGTGTGCTTGGACTCAGGAGGCAGAGGAGCCCTCTGTGCTGGCCTTTGCCCCACCAGCTGGTGACACGGGGAAGGGAAGAGCCTGACCAGAGCACTGCTGAGAGCATCTCCTCTCCTCAGAGAGCCTCCCTGTGTCCTGGGCTCCACGCTTGGATTGCGAGATTTGTCCAATGTGTCTTCACTGAACTGGCTCATACTGAGGCTCCTGTCTCTGTGTCTCTTTATCGCATGTTCAGCTGCGGCTCATAGACTGGGGTCTGGCCGAATTCTACCATCCAGCTCAGGAATACAATGTCCGTGTGGCCTCTAGGTACTTCAAAGGACCAGAGCTCCTTGTGGACTACCAAGTAAGAGTCTACCTCCTCTTTGCTAGCCAGTGATACCACTTGTGGCTGCACTTTGGCCACCGTTGGGTTTCCTGGTTTTGCCTGCCAGGGCATTGCCTGGGTTGGAAAGAGGCTGGCTGTGAAGTGTAAAGGCTGAGGCTGGCTGTGCTGTTGGGGAACTGGGCCGTGGTGAACATGCCTTTTCTGACAGCTTCTCCTTTTCCCCCTCAGATGTATGACTACAGCTTAGACATGTGGAGTTTAGGCTGCATGCTGGCAAGCATGATCTTCCGAAAGGAGCCCTTCTTCCATGGCCAGGACAATTACGACCAAGTAAAGACTTTTGCTACCTGGCTTATTTCATGAGAGTTTGTCACTGCCTCATCTCTATGTGTATAGTGGGGAGGTGCTGGGGATCAGACTACCAGGCTGGGAGGATGTTGCTATGTGCTTAGTTAAGCCATCTGGGGTTATGCTTCACTGCCTTGTGTAGGAGACTTGTTTTCTGCACATCTGGCAAAGAGAAGTTTTGAGGGAGATATTCCTTCCATCTGGGATGTTTCCAGAAGGAGAGCTCTTAGATTTGGGCAGCTCTGCCTCTGCAAAAAAGTGGTGGCCTGCACTTCTACTCTCTCTCAACATGTCTTTTTGTTCCAGCTGGTTCGCATCGCGAAGGTCCTGGGCACAGATGAGCTGTATGGGTATCTCAAGAAGTATCACATAGAACTGGACCCGCACTTCAATGATATCCTGGGCCAGTAAGTGGAGAAGTGAAATGCAGCCTTTTTTCCTTGTAACACAGGGAAGGAAATAAACTCACGTCCATCCCCTTGAAGGACTTCCTCCTGGGTTCACAATGCTGTTTGCAGGCCTCCCATCTTGCTTCTCATGTCATCTCAGGAGGTCACTAAGATGTAGGCTCTTTCCTTTTGCCTCTTCCATGATCCACAAGCCAAGCCCTGTTTCTTCCTTCTCCCGCTCGTTGGCATCCTAGAAGTGGAGATGTAGACACTAGAGCTGAGTGTGGGCCAAGGGGTTCAAAATCTCCCAGCTGAGGTTTCTGAAAAGGATGAGAGGTGGATGAGACAGCAAGGACAGCTTCTGTGAGGCTGGCTGGCAAGCCAGAGCACTTCTGGTCCCACGGGTGTCACCTGTATGCTGTTGTCGAGTCCCTGTAGACAGAAGGGAATGTGCAATATTGTGCTTTTCCCAGGCGTGGGTCAGCCACACAGTTGTGTACCTAAAGAAGAGGGTTTTCCTCCTTTGGCAAGTACTTGCTGAGCAGTAGCTTGTGCAAGGAAGAGCTGTAGGCAGTGTCTATCGCAGCCACCTCTTCTCAGAAGTGGATAGTGGCGGGTGATTCCTCCGGGAGCTCTGGGCACTGCTGAGATGGGCAGTGACAGTTGTCCCTCTGCAGGCATTCCCGGAAGCGCTGGGAGAACTTCATCCATAGTGAGAACAGACACCTGGTCAGTCCTGAAGTCCTGGACCTCTTGGACAAGCTCCTGCGATATGATCATCAACAGAGGCTGACTGCCAAGGAGGCAATGGAGCACCCCTATTTCTGTGAGTCTGTGGAGAAGTGGGGGCCAGCTGGGATGGAGAAGGGTTTTGGTTTGTGGGGGCAGATTTTGGCTCCCTGCTCTGTGAAAGCCTGAGCAGCTGTGTGGCTTTTGAGGGCAGTTTTTCTGGAAGGGTTTGCCAGGGTGGAGCTTCAGCTTTATTAAATGCTCTTTCCCCTTCCTGCCTGGTCTGTGTCTCCGGCAGATCCAGTGGTGAAGGAGCAGTCCCAGCCTAGCTCAGAAAACGCTGTGCTCTCCAGTGGCCTGACAACAGCGCGATGAAGACTGGAAAACGACGGGTAATTCAAGATGTTTACAAATAAAAGCAAAACCTTCGGTCACACAGTGAAGGGAAAACAACCAAGGACCCCCCCCACCTCCTACTTCCCTTCCCCTTTATACTCTGCAGAAATCTAACCTGTGGGGGGTCCATAAACCTCAGTTCCTCTCTGGTGGTTGTGGTTAATGTAACTCTAACCCTGTGGTACCAAAGCCCTGGGCAAATGGTCTTGCAAGAGCTAAACACGTAGTGATATCCCCAGGGCTCAACACAACTGATTCTGGTTCACATCTCTATGGATCCTTCTCTTCCTTCTCAGTCCAGCCTTCCCCACCATGCTGGCGGGGAAAAATTCGTCGTTCCACCATCAGCCCTTAGCATGCCTATTTCTAAACATGCCTTTCTGACTTGTAGACTCTGGATGAACCAAATTCAGGCTGGGGGTCAGCAGGCGCAACTCTGTTTTGAGGTCCAAGTCCTACTGCTCACTCTGGGCTTGAATTTGGCCCTTGAATTCCAGTTTCAATTGCGAATGCCGGGGCGCTTGGGGGGAGGGGGGAGGTTCAACAAAAAGCAGCCCACAAACCCAGCAGTATCTCAGGATTGGTTTGGAGCGTTAAAATGCAGGCATAGATCTGAGTTGCTGGGGAGAGGCGAGATTCCCCCTCCAGGTGTGTTTGACAAAGGCTCGCTCTGAGAAGAAACTCAATAGACCTGCTTTGGAAACTTGTGAATGTGAGAGCTGCTCTCGTGGCAGGAGCGGGGAGGGACTATCCAGACTTTCCCACCGAGCTCAGGAAAGTCAGTGTTGCAAGACTTCTTGTGATAGGTGTGCAACCACGTACCTCATGACGTGGCTCCCATGAGAATTCGTGCCAGACGCAGACTTGTGCCAGCGCACAGCTCTGGAGCGGTTCAGTCCAGCACCGCGGGATGGAGGAGTGGACGGGGGGCCGGGGAGGAGAGCACAGGGAGGGGGGAGGATCAGCAGATCCCCCGTGGTCTGTCGGGGAGGGGGCTGTGCAGCTACTGATCCAGGACTTGGGATCCCACGTAGTGTTTTAACAAAGTCAGCCATTTGTTGAATTCTGGGGCGTCGATCCTGTTGCGGGGGGGTGGGGGTTTCGTCTTGCGGGTTCTTTCATCAGATCCCTCGATGGCTTTATAGCCCCACAATTCACAGTTGCCTCCTCTACTTGTTCTGTGTGTAACTTCATCAAGTGGTTCTGGTGACCTAGAAGCTGGAGATAGTGTTTTCCCACCAGCACCTAAACACAGAATTTCCTTCTGCGGCATTGTTGAAATAGTTAATTTTTTATAAGGTTGCAATGTTTCTATTTGAAACATCTGTTTACATTCCATATTCCAATAAAGTTCTATTGGCATCAATAGCAGGTCAATCCATTTGTATAATTCACTGAAACCAATAAATATCTATACGTCTGAACGTCTGCCGTCTCAAATCTATGGGATAGCCAGAAAGAGTGAGAGCTGAAGGCATTGCCTCGTTGAGGAGGTCAGGCTGGCTCTTCCAGCCCCTCTTATCTGACTATTTTGGGATCTCAGTCTTTGGTTGCAGTTCTTCGTGCTGCCAGCCCTGAGAGTTTCACTGTGGCAGATTGTCTGCGCTTCCCCAGGGCCGCGGAGGAGGTGCAGGGTTTGGGGTGCAGTAGAGCACTCGGCTGTTGTGGTACATTGGACCCGAACAGCCGGTGCCCGAGGTAGCGGTCAGTCTGACTGGTAGGTGGCTGTTCAGAGGAGACATCACCGCTGTGTTGGGGGCTCTCCATGCAGGTACCCCCGTGCTTCTCTCAGCCTGGGTGGATGGGTTTTTCTGAAGATGTGCTGAGCAGGGAGTTGCTCTTCTTCCCTCCCACCCTGGGACGTGGCTGATGTGCGAGCCCAGTTACCAGTGTCCGGGCTGAGGACCCGGCTGTGGTGCTCCTGACACAGGGCCCTTGCGGACATGAACTCTCCTGCCGATGCTGCTGAATGCTTTTGCGAGTGTTTCCAGCCTCTGTCCTTCCCTCTGCCCGGCCTGAGGGGTGTGGGAGTCTCGTGCTTTTCAGCTAATGCTAGCAGGGTTGGTTTGGGGTTTTAACAACGATTTCTGGACTGATTTTAAACAAGTATTGAATTGCTGTATGGAAAAGAGGCAGGAGTGGATGTTTCCCATGGCCTGTCCAAGTGGCCATGGGGGAGACTTGCCCCTTTTCCAGCCCTTGTGCGTTGGCATTCCCAGGTACCAGAGAGCCAAGGCAGCAGAGGTGTGGGGGAGAAGAACAGATTCAGTGTGCGAATTCTGATAGGTGAAAAATGTTGATGTATAGGAGAGCCTGACAGTGTCCGAATCTGCTGGTGGAGTTTGAGGGTGGTACTTTGGGAAGTGCCAGTTCCGTAAATCAGTCCGAAAGTCTTCCCTGGTACCCCCGAGCAGAGGCAGAGGTGCTCCTTCCAGCAAGGGAGATGAGTAAATGGCTTTTCCTGGTTGCGGCAAGCAGAGAGGCTGGAACAACCTGCCCTGTGTTTCCCCACATCCCTGCCCCAGCTCTAGGGTAGGGTGAGCTGGGACGGACTCATCCCGGAGGGAAAGACAGCGGCTGAGCAAGCGCAGCCCGGCAGCGAGGAGGGTGCGGAGTCTCCTGGGTGCTGGGGGCACTTGGCTGCAGCTCCGGACAAACCATCTCCACCCCTGTTTGTCCTTCAGCACTCAGAGCAGGGAACCCTGCCCTCCTCTGGACCTTAGCAAGGTGTCCTCCTGCCTGTGCGGACAGCTGGAGAAGACAGTGCCTCGTCCTTAGGAAAGGAGGAGGCTGGGGAACGTGCATCTTCATGTACTTCCTCCTGGTAGAGTCCTGGTGCCCGGCCTGGCCTTTCAGCTGGCCTGGCCCCAGCTTTCTAGCAGAGGTAGAGTGCAGGTTTGGCCGAGTGCCTTGTAAGAGGAAAGGCTCAAAACCAGAACCGGGGCGGCTATCGAGGAGCGTGGTAAGCAGCTTGCCCAGCTTCTCTGTGCCTGTTGCAGTGTGCTGTGGCATGATGGAAGCCTTTAGCGGGACTAGAGGAGATGTTCGAGGCAGCAGAGGGTGACAACACAGAAGGTTGGGGAGAAGAAAGTCCAAACTTGTGTTTTGGCTGCCCGTGAAAGTGCTGCTTTGCTGGACTGCGTCTCTCCCTTGCCTTGCTGGGCCCTGCCTTCCCCTCCCACCCTGCCACCTCAGCAGGCTGAGGGTCCCCCACTGTCCCCACATCCAGAGGGGCTGGCTGGGAGCAGGGTGGCGGTGTCCCCAGCCATCCCCTCGTCACCCGGGGCTGGAGGAGCTCCGTGTCGAGCTGGCAATGCCCTGTGACGCTCACTTCCCTCCTCCCATCTCTCCTCAGGTCCGATGCTGTTGCTCCCAATTTTCCATAAGCAGAGTGAGAACCAAATCAAACGTCCTGTCGGCGCGTGTAGAGGGACGGCGGGCAGACTGCGCGGCGCGGGCAGGGCTGAGAGCGGGGCGGCACGCCTGGCTGGACGGCGCTCGCTTCTTTATGACCACAGCCCTTCCCTACGAGTGTTAAAGGTTCTACTGCCTTTGGTTCCTTGTTGAGCTCTTCCTGACCCAGAAAGCATGGAAACATGAAGGGTGTTCACAGCAGTTGTTGGTTAGTTGTCCCTCCCTCCATTCTGGCTGTTCCCCTCCCCAACCTCTGATGGACCACGGTTAGCCAGCTTGCACCTGTCTCTGCCAGGGCACGGGGTGGCAGGGGGTGCAGTATTATGATGGACAGTTCTATATTATAATTAAAAGAATTCTATATTGTTGAATAAAAGTTTTAAAAGAAGCATATGAGGAGGAGTATTCAGTGTGGAGGGAGCTGTGGGGCAGGACTGGCCCCATTGGAAGATGTTGGCAGTGTGAGCTGTGCCCTGCTAGGACAAGCTGGGTGAGGAGAGCCGGAGGAGCTTGTACAAAATCACCGCAAGCAGAGGCAAAGAAGCCACTTGCCATCTTTGGGGGTGTCCCTCCTTAGGACCCCATACTCTTCTGGAGGTGCCTGCCTGGGTGTTAATGCTGGTACCTGCTTTTCCCAGCCCGTGGGGCTTGGGCACAGCTCTGTCTCTGCCCCTCAGGAGCTGCCATCTCCTCCTCTCTCTTGGGCTGAGACTTTCCTCCTCCCCAGCACCATCACTGCAAAGCCCTGTGCTTGGAGCTCCTGCCCACGGGCTTCTGCTTCACAGGAGTTCCCCTACAGACGTGGTGCTTCACCAGCAGCCCTTAGGCCTGGCTGCAACGCTGGTGATTGTCCGAGCTGCGCCTCGGTCTTAGATGTTAACAGGCCACTTGAAAGTCTGCTCTAAAAACCTCCATCTGGACTCTTTACATGGTCATTTCTCCTCCGTTGTCTCATTCCTTCACTGCCCATGTGTTTTTCCCTATTCAGTTTTCCCCTACCCTGAAGCTGCCCTGGCTAAGGGTACCTCTGAGACGAGGCACAACTGGGGAAGACAGACCCCTTGCTGGTTCCCGGGAAGGGGAGCTCGGGTAAGCTGAGCCGTGGGCTTCTGCCGGCACAGAACCACCCGGTGCTGCTCTCACCCAGCCCTGGGCAGTGGCTGAAGTGGAAACACAGGAGTGAGTCCTTGCACAAAGCTTGTGCGTGGTACAGGCAGGAATTTGCCAACACCGTCCTCCTGCATCGCACCTGGAGATGGGCCAGTGTGGAGCCAGATATGGACATGTACATCACGTAAGTTGAAGCAGCTGGTGCTGTAAGGCAGGGCTTGGTCTGCTGTTGAGGCACCGTGTAATGACAGCCCTGTGGTATCCAGGACTGTGCTGATCTCTGGTGCCTCAATTCAGCAAGACTCTTTTTTTGGCTGGTGCAGATCTGGCCAGTGGTGAGAGCCCGTCCTTGCAGGCCAAAGCCCATGGCTGAGTCCACCTGAGGTCTGCAGGTTCTGGGCAGAAGCAGCACTATGAGCATACACCGAACTGAGCTCCTGCAGCATGGTGGCACATCCAAGTGGTGTTGGTACCTCATCCATCCTTCTCCTGACACTGTTGGGGCATGCCCCCCATTCCCACCTGCTGCAGCCCAGGTCCTCTCCAAGCCAACAGCTTGGCTCTGAAGGATGCTCTCAGTGACTGTCTTTTTCAACTGTTGCTTGTCAGAAATATTCTTCTTTGCCTGTTTTTTGTCTGCAGTTTGTCAAGAGTCAGAAAGGCTTTGTTCATTCTTGCCCCTCACTCCACTATGACATCCATTGCATGGTGGTCCCACCAAGGCAGTGTGTCCTGGTTTCTGGGCTTTCTCTGCCAAAGAGCTCCAGCACACGTTGGCACTGTCTCCTGCACCCCTTGCTGTTTACACTCCCCTGTTCTCTTCTGACCTATTGCTGAGCAGCAGCCCCACTTCATCCTCTTCTTCCTCCTCCTCCTTCTGCACTGTTTGGAGTCCAGCCAGCATGAGGTCCAAAGCCTTTGTCCAGGTTCCCTCTGCACCCAAAGCCGTTTTGCACTTTGGCTCTCCTTGCATGCGGTGGCTATGGATATCCTGCCCAATTCCCATTATGGTTTCCTCATTACAGCTGCTCTTCATCCAGCCCTGCTCCCATGGGAAAATCCAGGCTGGGAAAGGTGGTTGGACTCATCTGGACAAATCCTGGGATCTCACACTCCTTGCAGCAGTCATTGCTTCTTGTTTTTGCCACACAGCAAAGGCTTTTGGCTCACAAAGGTACGGGCTGAGTCCGGGTCTGGTTTCAGTGGTCCACGCACTGTCCTTTCACCTGGGCCATGCGACCAGCCCTGGGCATCCGCTCTTCAGCGATGGCTTAAGCCAAGAGGGCAACGGTCCAGGTTAGGACTTCCCAGGCCACGAACCTGGGCTGTGTGCTCCAAGGCAAGCACAGACTTGGTGACACTGCAGAGAGCCGCTACGTTTTTCTCTGGTAAGTGCACCCGGAGATGCGAAAGTTCAGAGGAGCAACGTTTCAGGAGCTTCCTGAAGATCTCATTCCTCTGAAGGCATCGGGTTGCTGGGAGCTCTGAAGGGCAGGAAATGCTTTGGTGGACAGTTATTTCTGGAGGAGGAAACCTCTGCTCACTTCTCGGACCAGGTGATTCTCTTAGGATGGGCCTTTTCCTCTGCCTGCTCCCCCAAATCCAATCCATCTACACCCTGGAAACTGGGAATCGGGGTGATGTAACATGCCAACACCTTCCTAGCGATCTTCCAGGTGGATAATAACGTCAGAGTGTGAGTCACATTGAAATACATCTCCTCCTTCCAAACCCCAGCCTCTACTATTAATATGTTAACATCTCATTAGGCTCCTCTGTTCCTGCCCTCTCCTTTGGCCCACACATGCCTGGGGAAGGAGGCAACGGGTATTATTTTTCATTAAAAATAATTGAAAAATTGGGACAATTTGAAACCACAACATATTTCCATGTACATCACTTGCAGCAAAACATGACATTAAAATGGTAAGCGGAGAGCGTGTGAATGAGCAGGCTGTTCAGGAATGGCAGCTGGATATTTGTCCCAGTTGTCTCTTACCATCTGAGTAAGGGAACAAGTTATTTAATCGTGGCATATAAAGTGTACTCTAACCCACTGACTAAATATAGCTGATCACTCCTAAATAATGCCTTGCTTTTTGTGTGCTCCGCTTGTTTGTGCGAGGAATTGTAAATGAAGGGGAAAGTGCTGCTAACCCAGGGGCTGTGTGTTTGGGGCAGTCGGAGCATTTGCAGCCCAAGGGAGGGACAAGCACAACTGGCAGACTATGTTGTAGTTGTCAGCAGGATTTGGATGGGGCATTAGTTAGCAGCAAGAACTACAGAGGGGCCTGGAATTAAACTGCAGGATGGTAAAGCTAATGCAGGATGGTAATTTTTATGTCGTTTAGTGTCTGTATATTGAAAACAGATGCTACGGGTGTTATTACAGCAGGAAGAAATGTAATATATTTCTCTTTAAAAATGTAATTTCTAGCCCAAGCTGTTCCTGTCAACCCTCTTCAGCTGTGCAAGGCCCCGTCTATACTCAAAAGCATTTCCACACCAGTAAAACTGTACATCAGTCCCCCTTGTATCATCAAGGTACTGCGTCTTAGCTGGTGTCCCTGTGCCACAGAGATGTCCTAGCCAAATAAATGGTCTTTCAGCAGCCGGGCGGCAGGGACCGGGCTCTGCCCACTGGTGTGCTCGTGTGCAAGGTTTGTGAATCCCAACCACAGGTTTCACCGACCGGTACCTGCAAGGGGCAGGGGCACCGTTTTGGCCTGGGCAGTGGCAGCTGGTGAAGGGCCGGGAGGGAGGGTGTGTGCGGCCACACCATGGTTGTGGATTGCAGGGGAAGAACTGGGATGTTTTAAAAATACAGCCACGTAAGTAGATTTAGACCAAGCCATTTCATTAGCTACAGCGGACTGGTCACTGGTGCGTGGCCTCGAACGGTCTCGGGTTGAGCAACGTGCTTTGCTGAGGGAATGAGAAAATGCAGCACCGACACCGGGCCCGGGAGGCAGAGCCGGGTGGCAGGGCCGTGCCCGCCGCCGCTCAACCCCGGGCCCGACCCGCCGGGCCCCCCAGCGCCGCCCGCACCCCCGCCCGCCNCGCCCCTCCGTGTCTGCCCCGCCCATCACCTGGCCCCGCCTCTCCGTGCTGACCCCGCCCCTGCCCCGTTGCCATGGCAGCGCGCGCTCCCACAACACTCCGTGTCTCAGCGGCGGCCGGAAGTAGTTCCGACGGCAGACAGGAGGCGCGGAAAGTAGTTCCCTGGTGACGGCGGCGCCGCGACCCGGAAGCGCGGGACCGTGGCGCGGAGGAATCCCTCGCAGGGCAACCGTGTTCGTGCGAGGAGCGGCGACCCCGGCGGCGGGAGAGCAGCGCCCGGCCCGGCCCGCCGCGGCCCCGGCATGTTCAAGAACACGTTCCAGAGCGGGTTCCTCTCAGTGCTGTACAGCATCGGCAGCAAGCCGCTCCAGATCTGGGACAAGAAGGTGAGGCGGCGGCGGAGCGGGGGGAGCAGCGGGGCCGGGCCCCTCAGCCTCCCGGGCCGGGCCCGGCGGGGCCAGACGCGGCTCACCGGGAAGCAGCCGGGGAGGCCCAGGCACCTGTGGGGCCGCTCTCGTCAGGCCACCGGTGCCAGGTTATCGGGACACCTCCCGGGGTTATTTTTTGAAAGGGAATGTGTTATAAAAATACCTTCTGCCCCCGCTGCGGGAGGCAGGCCGGTGTCAGGAGCTACCACACTGCAAGAGGCTGCAAAGAGTGTCAAACGCTGGAAACAGGCAGCAGAAAACAAAACGACCTTTGGCCACAGACAGCAGCTTGCCCATGGTAGCTGGTATACATGAGATGGGGTCGTCTTTCGTATGTGACCCATTTTTAAACAGGCTTGCTAAAGGTATTTACAGGTAGGCCGTGTGGCAGATTTTGGGGTGTGCAAGAAGTCATGGATGCTTCATCTGTTTGTTTTTCCTTCCTGTGTTTCTGGAGTGGTTCTGTGAAGGGTCCCCTGCCTTCTCCGGGGTATCTCACTTTAGGGAGCCCATATCGGGAAGTCTGGGTGTGCTGAGACCTGCTGCTTTCTCCCCTTCACAAACCACCCATAGTTGTGTTGCTACCTGAAAGTGATTCTACAAAACACCCGTTACACTCTGAGGGCAGGCTCTCCTCTCTGAGGTTATGATGTGTATTCAGTTACTTGTGCTTGAATCTAACCTGAATTTCTTGTAGTTTCAGCAGGAATGAAAGCTTTCAAGGCCATTCAGCAGGGAGCGGAGATGTTTGACCCCATGTGGGCTCATGTGAGCGTTTACAAATCGTGGGATGGGGGACAGGCAGCGCAGACCCATCCTGTGCCACAACTGTGCAGCTCTGTGAAGAACTGGGTTGCCTTGCATAGCCTGGCTGTGTGCATGTGCCTGCGTTAGGGCTTTTGCACAAATATTCATGACCTTAAAAAAGGATTTGCAGCTTATTTGGGTGGTGTGAGGATGGAATACATTAAAGACTCTTAGACAAAGGGAGGTAGCATGCCCCCAGACTGGGTAAAGACATGAGCAGTCTGGGCTGACCCTTCTTGGAGGTGGAGGTTGGACTGGAGACCTCCTGAGGTACCTTGCAACGTGAATTGTCCTGTGCAGGGTGATACCGTTGCGATCGTGCAGCTCATGGGGCGGCCAGCAGGAACTCTGGTTGCTGGGTGGGTGTAAGCAGCAGTCTGTTCAGTGGCAATAGTCACTGGATTGGCCAGGAAAGACTGTCGAAAAGTTAGCACTGCTGTTCCCAAGAGCAGCATCTGGGTGTGCAGGTTGTTTCTATCGCCTGCTGTAGGGTTGCATGTGGCCGGGCTCCTGTGGTGGCAGCAGCCTCACATCCTTGGGAGCCACAGGGCTGTGTGCAGGTGCTGCTCCTCGCTCAGAGCTCTCTCTGTGCTGAGGAAGCACAGCCAGCTTGGGTGAGCTTCTTGTGGGGATCGCCCTGCTCACAAAGGTGTGGCATGAAACCAGAGTGGGTTTTCTGACTTCTTTGCCTGTGGATATCGGCGTGGCTCACTCTTTCACCTCACTTTTCCATTTAAAAGGAGCTGGGGTGGTGAGTTTGTAATAGCTTTGGCATTCCTGATCTGACACCCTTGGTGTGTTTGCAGAAGCAGGAGGTGAAGGGTGGCGCTTAGAACATCTGGCTGCCTTGGAGCTGAGAAAGAGGAGTCCCTCAGGCACTCACTCCACTGTGTGTGGTTCTCATCTCCCCTGCTTGGCTCATTCAGAAAATCCCACTCATGCTGCTGACTCGTGTGTTGGGCAGTGCAAAGACTGCGTGAACGTGCGGCATGGGGAAGTGCCGCTGATGGTTTGGGTGCTGGTGGGCGGCTGCAGGCAGGGGGTTCAATGCTGAGTTGCTGATGAAGCCTCTCTGGCTCCGTGCAAGAACCTGCCAGGTCTTCAGCAGAGCAGTAGGCTGGCATCTGGCTTGGGCAGCACGTTCATGAAGTGAGCAAATGTCCAGAAATGGTGAGGGATTTTTCCAGTCATTTTATTTATTTATTAATTGTAAAACACTGATCTGTCCAAATCCAGACATCCCAGGAATGTTCCCGCTCTGGCATTGCCATGGGAGAGGGTTAGGGTTTCTGGAAGGGGGGAAAGCAACCAAAACTTTGCAATAAGTGATCACTGCTCTCTTCAGGGGTGCGTGAAATGCACCTGGAGTTTTGGTGAGAATTGGAAACAAGGGATTTGATGGTCTCCCGTGGCCTAGGTGAATGCCCTGATTGCTGGGTTCATAGCTGTCCTAATGTGATCTCTCTTATCTTTGCAAAAAATACCAGCAGACAGTGATTGATTGATTGATTGATAAGATTTTAGGGAATCTCAAGCTTTGGTGACATGGGGAAAACCATGGAGACAGTGTCAAGTAGAAGCTTCTTCATTTGATATAGGTGTAGAAATGGGGCACTGGAAGCCTTTCCTTGTGGCGAGCATTTGTAGCCTCCCTCTAAGTAGCAGGATACAGACCTTCCCTTCTCTCCCATCTCCCTCAGGGGCTGTGGGTAAGCTCTGGGCAGGCCTTGGCAGCAAACCCTGCCAAGTGCAAGCTGTCCTGGCCACCAGTGTCCTGTCCCAGGGGACTCTGGCAGGACGGAGATGTCCAGGCCTTGGAAAGAGCATGGTGACTGTCCCACCGTCCCTGCAGGCAGAGGTTCCTCCTTCAACATCATCCATAGAGAGCTGGTAACTGCTGGGCTGTGCTCTCCTCTCTTGCCTTCCAGTGCTGCATGTGCCTGGTTTGGACACCTGTTTGCAAGGTGTTTTCTGTTTGCCTTCCAGCACTTTGTTGTTCAGAGTCCTCTGTTTATTCCTGCAGCGTCCTGCCACCATGGTCCCCCCGCTGACACGTAGAGACATGCTGACCAGTCTCCAGGGGACTTGCTGACGCTTTTCTGCAGAGCAAATGGCAACGGTTCAATGAAACTTGTCAAACCTATCGATTCTCTTGCTAATTTCCTTCTGCTGGTGCGTCAACGCAGAATATTGTTAGCAATTTCAAATGCTGCTGGGAGGCCGCAAGGTCAGTGAGTGTTCAATACCCATCTGAATGTCAAAGTGTGCTCTGCCACCAGGATGCGGATGGCAATTTCCCTGATGAATGTGGTCAGGATCAAGTTCCTGTGATCGCTGTGCCGGGGTCCTCTCTTCCAGCCCTTCTCCAGCTTGTTAGTGCTCTCACACAGCATCCTTGTCCCAAATCTCTGCATCTCCAATACAGCACTCTGCTGTGCACCCCTCCCCAAACCCGTGTGCGTGGCAGAGCCGGGTCGCTCCTCCTTTTGCCTCTTGTTTCGCCCCTTCTGCCTTCCCAGAGGAGGGAGGTGGCACAGGGCCCCGTGCCTGTTCAGGACCCAGCAGTGGCTTTGAGAAGTGCTGGCTTGTCCTTCGGCTGGGCCGTACCCATGCCTACGGTAGCCTGGGTGATGGTGCTGGCCGTGTTGCAGCTTGCTGGTGCTGGCACAAGCCGGTCGCCTAACGGCCAGCAACGATACGGGAGCAAGCCTCCAGAGGTCGGCCTTGGACCGTGGCGTCCTGTCTGCTGGCGGTGGGCGGCTGGGCCTGGGGAGGATGGCTCCTTGCCGCCTTTCCTCTGCTCTTTGTTACGTTTGACTGGCGTTGCTAGCAGCAACGGCAGCCTCAAGAAATACATAGATTCAGGCACAATTGTCTGTGAAGCTGCTGCTCCCTCCAAACCCTCTGAGATTTGAGGTTTTCGTCTGCAAAAAGAGCTTTTCCAGTTTTCTTTAGACAGCAGGTAACTTCTCAGTTATGCCGATACAGAGGATATTAGGCATTTGAAGAAATTTTGTTTTCTAGGAGGTCTATTGCCCTTTTTTCCAGTTTAAAAAATCCACCTTCTTAGGCTTAAGATGGCTAGAAGACATTGGCCAAGTAGGAATGTGGAGTGTTTTGTTTAGATTTCTAAAATTTTCTGTAATCTTCTCTTTCGGAGCTTCCGCGAGGTAGGGGAAAACCCCTGAAAACTGGAAGCAGAGCAGGACCGTCCCTTGCCCTGCACAGCAGCTGTGCCTGGTGGAGCCGGAGGTCACCTCTCGGTCTGTGCGAGCCTGCTGGGAAAACAGACCCGCAGAGCTGGCAGGGGAAGAAAAGTGCTCGTCTGGCTGTGACAAGCATGTGTCCCCCGTCAGGGAGGTGGTCCCGGAGGTGGGCTCTGCAGTGAGCCCAGGGGCTGAGCTGGGGCGTGTGGCCCCACTGAGTCCTGGAGGGCACCGCTTTGAGCCCGCGTTGGCGGGGAGCACTTCTGATGCCATTCAACCTTATCTAACCAAAACTGCCAGGCTGCTTGGACTTCTGCTTCAGCTGACGTGAGATGTCATGCTCCAAATGTCCGTGTGTCTGTCTGGCCAGCGCGGGCGGCAGCCACGTGCAGACAGGCTGGCTTTTGTGCAGAAGGTCGCCCGTGTGACCAGGCCACAGTCTCTCTGCAGCCGGGCTGTAGTGCAGCTCCCAAACACTTGCACTGAGGTGGGTCGGACTGGCAGGGAGGGCTCTGCCGCGGTCTGGGCCTGTGTTGTACTTATCTCCTCTCCTTTCTGCTGTCTTTCATCCTGTTCCTGGCAACGCTGAGGAAGAAAAGTTACTTCTTTTCATTGTCCCTGTAATCCGGGGAAGGAAAGCCTTCACAGGCTAAGGAAGGGGGCCTGGTTGCATATAGAAACACTGCTTAGTAATTGGTTTGAAGCATGTTTAACTGTTTTCTCTGTTACTGTCCTCTCCAGAGAAGCCCAAACCTGAACCTTCTCCCCTGTGTGGAGCCATAAGCTGCCCTGGGTGAAGGCTGTCTCGAGTGGCCTGGAGGCAGGCTTTGTTGTGCACTACTGTCACCTGCTTAGGCAGGGTTAGTTCCTGGTGTTAACTTCATATGCTGTATCCCTGTGGCTTCCAGGATTTAATTTCCCATATGCCAGTCACTGCTTTGAATAGAGAGGCACACAGGGCTTCTGCTGGGCTGGTGTTCTTTAAAACAAACAAACAAACACCAACAAAACCAAACAAAAACAAGCAAACAAACACCAAAACAAAAGAACCCCAACAGCACCAACTCATCCAGACCTCATGCCGTTGATTTCTTCTGAACAGCCCTATAAATCCATGGCAGTTGCATTTGATGCACAGTTATCCTGTAAGGATCCTCTCTTAGTGTTTTCTGGAGGTATTTGTGCAGGCTTGAAGCAGAGTTAGGAGCAGCCTGGCAGGGCGAGCTGCACTCTTGTGCTTATCAGCAGCAGCTTGGTGATTCAGGCTGAGGTTTCTTTGAACTGCTTAGTGCAGAGATGGGCTGAGGGGGTGGGCTGCTCATGGGGCTTATCTCATTCTTCCAGCAAATGCATGTAACATCCCCCAGGTAGGTCCCTCTGAAGACGTGAACATTGAAGATTAATTGCTAAACCTGTAAATCATTTTGTAGCTCACAACTAGAACCATCCCATTAGAAGCTTAATGTATCCTATATATTAGCAGCGGTGATGGGTGCTGAAGAAATTAATTCATGGAGCCGGAAGGAGCATTACAATTCGCTGATCTAGCATTGGGGAAGAGCAGGGGGCTTAATTAGCAAAAGTGCCTTTTAAATGGAGATAGATTTGATGGGAAGTGAGCTGCTTCATTGAAAAAATAAATCCTCAGAGCCTGGGATTCAGCCATGTTGCTTGTGGAGAAAAAATGAATTTGTGTTGGCTTCTGGTCCCGGCTCTGGCCTCCCTGAGCTCTGTGGGGAGCTGGCTGCCTCCGAGTAGCCAAAACCTGTGCCCCACAGCAGAGCAGGCGATGGCTCTGTGCATGCGTGTGCTGTAATTATGAAGAATTTTAACCATGCTCTCATCTGGTGCTGCCCTTCCACAGAGGCAGTGAGCCATGGCCAGCAGCAGAGACCCCTTGGAGACTGGTGGCTGGCTGGTGCCTCCCTTTTCTTGCCCCTCTGTTGCTCATATTTGTTTCTACCCCTTATCCCACTCCAGTTTGATCTTGTTCTGACACTTTTATGTTTGTTTATTTGGGCCTCTAACATGAGGCTTGAGTCGCTTGTGTTCACTATAGTGTATTTGGATAGACTGAAGTCTTACTCTCAGTGTCCGTGCAGCGTGCTGGGCCATAAACTCTTGCACTCTGGGGCTGTGATCAAAGCCTTGGAAACAGCAATGTCTGGGACAATAAGAGCCAAGTGACCATAGATGGGTCCTCCTGAGATCTTTTTCCCTCTCTCAATGGAGCTGTGGGTGCCTCTTATTTCTCTCTTAAGTAACATCCGTGCTGTCTGCCCCACTCTTCCAGGTACGCAACGGCCACATCAAGCGAATCACCGACAATGACATTCAGTCGCTGGTGTTGGAGATTGAAGGAACTAATGTCAGGTAGGAGGAGGGATCTTCTTCTGCCCTCGTGTGCCCTGGTGGCTTGGCCCTGGAGCAGAGTCAAAGATGTCAGTGTCCAGCAGACAGCTCCTTCAGACTCTGCAGCAATCTCTTTGTCAGTAAATTGAAGAATATGATCTGGAGTCAGATCATTGCTACCCCTCTGTGGCACTGTACCGTACCTTTCCCTGAATGCGCTTGTAGAACTCTCTGTCTCTGTGGGGCTAAGGGATAAAAAATAAAGCCCCATTACTTTTCCATCACTTGGGGAAAAAAGCTGTATTTGATACCCAGTCCCCAGTCAGTGCCGCCAATTGCTGAGAAAGCAGCACTCTGTCTTCTGCATCTTTTATTGTCTTAGGCCTGCTCTGCTACTCTCCCCACGTGACAGCTGCTCTCCCAGCAGCAGGAAGATCAAAGGGAGATTTATGAGGGGAATTGCTTTTGGTGCTTCACTTAGCAACCTCGTCTCCATCGACAGGGGAGAGAGACGCCAGCTCCATGAGCGGGTTCACAGTCTCCAAGGCTTCTCCAGGGGTGATTCAGAGCAGGGCGCTCCTTATAAGGGCAGCGGAGACTCCTCTCCTGCAGACAGGCTGAGCCAACGCTTCTCTTCCTCCCAAGATGTGTTGATACAGAACTTGCCAGGCGTGACGTGTACTTCTAGGGCTCATGACCTCCGTTTTCGCAGCCATATAGAGCACACAGGGCCACTGCTGTGCTTTGGAAGGGCTCTACCTGTTCAGTCCAGGGGAAGGAGGAAATTGTGTTAGGAAACAGCGCTGACATAGCCTTGAAACTGGTGAGGTGAAGCTGTCCAGAAAGGTGTTTCATGCCCTGCATGAGGAAAGTGGGATTTGAAATGCATTCTTTGGGCCTCTTTGTTTTCCCTGCAGACTACCTCTGAAACCCTCCCTCCTATTACAGAAAGCCCTGGTTATTGCTGAGATCTTACGGTCACAGCTGTCTTTTTCTGCCTATCCTCCAAGACTGTGTTAGTCCGGGGAGAGACATGGGAATTGGCCTGTGTGCTTTGTGCCATTTGAGATCCTAAGGTGTTTTTCTGTGCCTCTCAGTACCACATACATCACGTGCCCTGCTGACCCAAAGAAGACCCTGGGCATCAAACTACCTTTCCTGGTGATGATCATCAAGAACCTGAAGAAATACTTTACTTTTGAAGTGCAGGTGAGCAGTGTGCAGTGGGGGGTCCATCCAGGCACCAGTGAGGAAGGTGCCATGAGCCCACAGTGTGTTCCAACTTGTCCCTGGCAGCGAGTGGTCCCCAAAACAATTTTGTTTTCTTGGCCATGTGATGTGTCAGATCTGCTATGCTGGCATCAGTCAGGTCACAAGCACATCATTGCTATTCCTGAAAATGGGTCTGTTTCCTGTGTTAAGAATATTTCTGCTGTGAAATGGAAGGGTGGGAGTAGGAGAGCCCTGTCTCAGAGACTGGTAAACCCTGAGCCTAAAACGGCTGCTGTCTTGAGGAGCTGGGGTCCCCTGACACCTGGGTCAGCCACTTTCCTTCCTCACTGCAGGTGCTGGATGATAAGAACGTACGCCGGCGTTTCCGGGCGAGTAACTACCAGAGCACGACTCGGGTGAAGCCTTTCATCTGCACCATGCCCATGCGGCTGGACGATGGCTGGAACCAAATCCAGTTCAACCTGTCGGATTTCACGCGCCGTGCTTACGGGACAAACTACATCGAGACCCTGAGAGTTCAGGTGGGAAGCAGGCGTGTCCTGCCTGGGCCGCAGTGGTTGGCAATCTTCCCGCTGGCTGGGACAGCCTTGCTGGAGACTGGGAATCTGGGTTTAGCCCTGGCTGGCTCCTTTGCCAGTCCTGCTCTTTCCAGAGCACTGTGGGAGCAAAGACCCAACTGAGGCAGCAGAGGTTTTGGTGCTGCCTCACTGGACTAGACTGGGATCAAGGAGCTCATTTCCATCTCGTTTCTCTTGCTGGCTGTCAGTTAGGGTTAGAATTGCAGTCCACCTAAAGGTGCCACGCATCCTGCTGCATGGAGGTCTGCTGGGAATTAGCCATGTGCTGCCTCACTGTCCAGATATACCAGACAGCAACCGGACAGGCGGGAGACTGGCTGGTAAAGACCCAGGGTGTTATGGTCCGTACATATCCCCAGTCAAGCTTGTTTCCTAGTGCAGGTGGAGTGACCCTGCCTTCACCAAGCCCCTTGGACCAGAGCTGACACAGCGTTTTTTCTTGCTGAGGATGTGAAACTTGCTCCACGTGCTAGGAATTCATGTTTGCTGTGTCCAGTGGCATGTGTTATTTTGAGGAATGCCTGTGTGCGGAGCATGCCTGTTCCTTAGTATGATGGGGCTGCTGTGGTTCCTTGTGGGGTTGTCCTGAGATGGGCAGTCAGTCAGCTGGGAAATGTCTGCCTTCTCACACACCCATGAGGGGACTGGAGCGATTCCTTTGCTGCCAGCTGATAGTGGAGGCAGCACAAACTGGACAGTCTCGTTCCTGACCTCAGGGAGGCCCTGAAGAGGGAGCATTAAACATGCAGCAAGCTGAGGCTGAGAGTATTCTGGCAAATGCTGATACCAGTGGAGAAGCAGAGGTGGGCTCATAGCAAAGAACCCTCTGAGCAACTAAGACAGGTCTCAATTTGCAGAGATGGCAGAGCTCAAATCTTTTGAGCCACTTGCATCACTGGAGAGAGCATCTAATGCAAAGCCAGGGGCATGGGCCAACGTTTCTTCTGTGATGCCATGTCAAATTCAGAGAGAGGCAATAAGGTCTCTTCTCCAACTGCTGAGCCAAGGAATCCAGGCTGCTGCATGACAGCAAAGCTGGATGTGGACAGAGCATATGGAAAATGGACTGACTCTTTGTTTTGACTCTCAGATCCACGCCAACTGTCGCATCCGACGGGTGTACTTCTCTGACCGCCTCTACTCAGAGGATGAGCTCCCAGCTGAGTTCAAGCTGTATCTGCCTGTCCAGAACAAGGCCAAGGTGAGCTAGCTGTGGGCAAGGAGTATGGGAGGAGCAGCTGGGCCAGGGTAACATTCCTTTTCCCATTCTTCCTCCCCCTGCTGCCTTCACAATCCAGCATTTCTTCTAGCGGCAGTTCTTGCCAGCTTTGGCCATCAGCCCGGGAGCACCCTCGCTGCTGCCAGGGTGAGCAGTCTGTCGGGGGTGCCTGGCTGAGCGGCTCTCCTGCCAAAACACATGGAAGTTGTCGTTCCCACCTAGGAGCAGGGTGGGCTGTGCAGCTGCTCCCCACGTCCTTCCTGCTTGTGTTGAAGGACTCTGGGCAGGGCGGCAGCCTCCTGGCATCTCTCTGAAGCTTTCACCCATGACTCAGCACAGAGACTTTGCTCTTCAGAGCTCGCTGCAGCTCCACGCTTGTCTTCCAGACAAGATGCTATTTGTGACCCTCTAGCCCAAATTTACTTCCCTCTGATCTCTTCCCTGCCCAGTGCATATCACAGTGCTATGAAGCGGGAAGGTGATAGGCAAGGTTGTGGCTGCCTGGCAGGAATAAATGCCAAGCTCTGCTCTTATGGTCATAGGAGAGGAGTTCCTGGCGTATTGGCAGCAGTCTTGAGGCTTGTGAGGAAGCACCTTCTTTGCCAGGGCCAGTCTGTCCCAGTGCAGGTGCTGCTTTTAGCAGAGAAGATTCCTGGGCAGAATTTCAAGGAGCTGAGAGAAGATGCTGAGTGCTGATCTTAATGGGAGGTGGAAGGCAGTGGTATCAGTAGGTAACACGTCTGGAGTGCCTGTCACTGCCTTCTGAGCTGTAGCAGCTTCCCTGGGTGTCGGGGGAATACTTAGAGCCCATGTACGGTTGCCAAGTCTAATAACTGTCTCATTTCTTCTCCCTGCTTTGTCTAGCAATAACACCACGTTGGGAAGAGTTGCAAGAGATGTTTGGGGTTAGTAGGAAAACAAAAGCAGGTGGAAGAGACGGAACTGCTGAGACCAAGTTTTAGACCAGCTCACCTTTCCTAGGATAACTTTGATTCATCTGGTATCCCTCTTCTGGACAGGACACAATTAACCAAGTAACAGGTCTGGGACTATGTTGTTGGTGTACGAGTTGTACAGAATCAGAGTTTTCCTAGCTGTTCCTAAAGTGCTGAGCCTAAACACTGCAAGTGGCCCAGTATGTGATCTTGTGTTGCACAGAGGGGTTGCTCAAAGTGGCCACTGTGCCTCCAAAGAGGGGATTCAGCAGGACTTTTGGGGTTAAGTGTGCCCTCTTGAAGATACCAATTTTTTTCTTTGTTTTCCATCTCTTATTTTATATATGCTCTAAATACGAATGTAATACTCACTATTGGGAAGTTATTAAACATTTGACTCTCTAAGTCTGCTCTTGGCTTCTTTCTCCTTGGTGGATCCTTTAACTTGCACATGTTAGCACTTCAGAAAGTGCCAAAGAATTTCTTTAGGAACCCAGATGTTAGAATTTGCCTCTGAATTTGACTTTGAGTGGTAGCCTTGCTGTTTAAGGGATAGCAAAGATGTGAACAACAGCAACCTGGAGACAGGAAAAATAGTATGGTTTCTGTAGAGGAGACAGGATCTGTCTCCAGTCCATGAGGTTTGTGGTACACTACCAATGACAAAAACTCCTGCTGTTCACTTTTAGTACCTGGAAGTGGGTTTTTCATTCTCTTACTTGAAGCCATTTTCCCAGCAGTGACAAATTGGTTTCACCTGCCTATTAGGGCACAGCTCTGTTGGCTGTGTAGTTAAACAACTCCCTCCAGCTCTCAACCAAGCCTTTAGCAGCTACTTTTAGCAAGAGGCGCACAATAGCCTTCCAGCTGCCAAATTGTCCCTTTCCCCAGGGATCAAAGGGGAGGTTTAGCAAAGCAGCATAACGGGAGCGGAAGTCTTTTCCTGTGCTGAAGCTGCCCTTCCCTGCTTCAAACCAATCTGCCTTTGTTGTGGAAAGGCCTGTGGAGGGAAGGCTGCAGACATCCCCCAGTAATGGAGCGAGTCTGGGAGTAGCTGCTGCCTTTCCTCCCTGGGGCCAAGCCCGCTGGTGGGTGGGTGTCTAAGGCGGGTACCGATCCTTCCCTGATGTTGGGCTGTGCAGTGAATTGGGAAGACCTAACTTGTCCCATCACTATTGTGCCATCAAACAACGCTGATCTCTCCCAGGAGGAGGAGAGCATGTTTGGGAACAGCTGCCCCAGATTCTGGGTTTAATCCTCATCACTGATGCTCCACCTGGTGTAAAAGTTTGGCATGTCTCTGTACCCTCACAGTCAGTAGCTCCTCTGTACGGACTCCACTTTACCTCTGTCACCAGCTCTTGTGACACTGATAATGCAGCTGCATTATTTGCACCTTTAAAGCCAGTGGGTTTTGAACTGGAGGTGCTGACCCCGTGCCGCCACGTGGTGCTGGATTGCACTTGCGGAAGGTTTTCTGGAGAAGACCTTTCCAATTTTTAGAGCAGACGAATAGCTTGGTAGGTCTAAGGAGCCAAACCGAGGAAGCTCACATGGGAAGGCACCATCCATCTTTCTTTGACATCTGTCAAGGCTTGGCTGAACTTGAGATTTGTTAAGTGGAATCGCACTGGATCTTGTGCCAAGGATCAGCCTTAATGAAGTCCATAGCGAGGCTTTCCTGCCATGTTTGCAAATCTTGCCAGGGCTGGGGGAGCTGCTGGGCGAATCCATCGGACCCCGGCAGGATACAGCGTGCATCCTTTCCCACAAGCCCTCATTCACAAGCGTGTGTTTTTGGCAGCTGTTGATGGCCAAGCACTCACCAGGAGCTGCCACTGCCCTTCCCTGCCCTGCTTGGGGCCCAAGCTGGAGCCACCCCTTGTCCTGGAGGAGTGGGGATTGCTCTGAGTGACCTTAATGTGTTAAGAGGGGCTGGGCTCCCCAGGGCCCTGAGCTGGCTGCCTCTGCAGAGAGATTAGATGGGCCCTGCTGCCAATTCCTGCCCGACCTCTAGGAGCTGTGCCAGCAGATTCACTGGAATAAACTCCAGCTACAAACCCTTACATCCCTGTGGACCCTCTGTGTATTTTTTACTATGAAACAAAATCCTGCATCTTCCTGTTTACATGCCGCACAAAGTGGAGCATCATCAGATACTGGCTCTTTCCTTTAGGGCCAGGCAGTGGAGGATTTACAGGGTGTTCTTCAAAAATCTTCCTCTTCTAATCCACCTCTCCCATCAAAACTTTAACCATCTCGCTGAGGATGAGTGCAGTCGGGATGCTCTCCTTGCGGGAGAAAAGGATGATACTGGTGGATAAGCCAAAATGTCACAGGCAATCCCATCAGCAGTTGTTTCTAAGAGTAAATGTGCACCAGCAACCATCCTGTGATGAAGTGCTCAGCTTCCTACTGCTTTGGTTATGGCTTTTGACCCAGCTGAGACACAACGTCCTCCTACGTGGAAAGAGTGGAGGAAGGCAGAAAGGACGTGGGTGCAGAGAAGGGAGGCACCTGCGTGCTCCCGGAGCAGCGCAGCTCGGTGTGAGGGGTGAGCCGAGTCCTGCTTCAGTGGAGGCAGCCTGCGGAGAAAAGGTCTTCAATATCTCCTCAATCACCTTTCTGTGGGTGGCCTGCTCTTTCTTTCCTGCTTAAGTCCTTATTGCAGTTCACGTCTAGTGGGAGAGAAAGGAATCTTCCTTCGCGGGGAGCCCTAGATTCAACCCAGGGCGGAGCAGGGCCCACACAAAGATGAGTTTTCCTTCCCTCTGCTGGCTTTTCACCTTCTTCTTCCGTGGGCTGGGGCAAGATCCTGCACTTGGGCGCTTTGATCGGGACCTGAGTGCTGGGAGCCTGCTTTCTACATCAGAGACAAAGCTTCTCTTTGAAATCTGGGCTGCTGAAGGAAGGCAAGTGCAGGGGCTGCAGCACCTCGGAGCAGGGGCGGGGAGAGTGACCCCCCCCCGTGTTGGGCCAGGGAGCAGAGGTGCTCGGACACAGCTGGAGCAGCTGGCAGTCACTGTGTGGTGCGAGCCAAGGCTGGGACACCCTCAGCTCTGGTGGCTCTGCCTGGGCAGGTGGCAGCAGCTGCAGGGGAAGCAGACGATGGGGTTTTCCTGGAAATCTTTCTGTCTGTCTGCTCTGCCGCCGTGGCAAAAGCAGTCCGGGTGGGAGCCCGGCCTGGCAGAGCGACAGGGCGCTGGCGGAGGCTTCCGTCCCTGCCTGTGGCCTTCCCCTTAGTCTTTGTCCCCTCCCTATTAAGTGGATCCTGACACAGAGCACAGAGCTCTGATCACAGAGGTGATACGTAAGGAATCTAAAAAGTCTGGGCCACACTCTTGGCTCCTGGCCCCCTCTGCCTCCCGTTCTGTATCTCCCTGGGTGTCTTGGGCCAAATGTTGTCATCTTTATAGAGGGATTACACCTTCAGGGCGATGCTAATCCTCTGCAGCTGCTGTCTAGCGTGGGGCGGGCGGTGCTGTGGGCAAGGGAAATACTTATTTTGAGTTTTGCCACTGGCCACTGCCCAGGAAATATGAGTGACCATACCGGGGACTTTGGCTACTTCTGCACACAGGGAGAGCTGCTCTTCCTGCTCCGCTGGTGCCTGCAGAATAGGGGTGAGAACTTCCCCCCAACAGGCTGCAAAATGGGACCACCCCAGCAGGATTTGATTTGGATGAGGGAGCGTCTGTGGGCCCTGAGAGCTCCCCTGGGATGAGACAGGGAAAGCCCTGGCGTCTCTAGAGGTGAGAATACGATAGATGCTCAGTTGTGCTGAAGCAGACCTGCAGGCCATCTGCTCCGCTGTCACCTCATGCATTGCCCCTGAGGCCCCAGAAATTACTTTTCTCCCTGGGAGATGATGGGTCCGAGCCAGGGGTGCCCACCCACAGCAGGGCTGCGCTGGCACAGAGCTCTGCCCTGGCAGCTCCCGGAGCCTCTGTCCTGCCTGCAGCGTGCACAGGTTCAACCCCTCCCAGGGCCCCGCGGCTCTTCCCTCTGTCCCCAGCGTGGTTTCCTCTGGCCTTGAGGCCGGCCGGTCGCTGCTCAGCGTATCCCGGCCCCAGTTCTTCCTCTACGCAGAGCCCAGCTTCCTCTCTGCTTTCCGGGTCCTCTCCTCAGCGGCACACAGGGGATCATGTCCTGGCTGGCAGAGGAAGAGGAGGAGGCAGGAGGAAGCACAGTTTCTCCTGTGATGGTGCCAAGTAGGCAGAGTCCCTGCCAACGCTGGTCACCCCCATCACCCCCGCTCCAGCAGCATGTGGAGCCCCATCCCGCAGCGGCAGGGCCTGCAGTACGCTGAGCTCCCAGGGTCTTTTCCAGGTCGGGCTTCTCCAGCCTATTTTTGGGAAGCTGGGAGCTGCCTGCTGGGGGTGGATCCTGGCAGGGCTGCCTGGTGGCTGCCAGGGCCAGGCTGAGCAGCACTCGTGCTCCCCCAGGCCACCAAAAGCCCAGTCCCTTGCACCAGGTGCATTCCCTGCCCTCCTCAGGGTCCTGTGGCCGTGGGTGGCTGGAGGTGAGCCGACCCCACTGTGGGCACGTGGGGCAGAGCAGGAGCCTCCGGCGCAGAGCCCGGCCTCTGTTGAAATGCTGAGCTTTGTCTCTGGCGGGGTCCGTTGCTGCTATCCATGAGCGTTTCCAGATGGCCCTGGGCTTCTGGCACTGGCTCCACTGCAGCATCCGGGGAAAAGCAGGAGGAGGGATATGTGATGTCCCAGCTCACTGAGCCCGGGCAGCCTGGGCCTCTGCTCCCAGCACTGCTAATTCCTCGTGGGGAGTTGCTCCCAGACCTCGTCCCACCCTGAATCAGCAAGGAGCCCCCTCCCCTGCCATGGCAGGGCTGCCCGGGGAAGGGGATGCCACGAGTGTCTGGCCCTGGGCATCCTCAGCTGGCTCAGCTGGCTTTCCCTGCAAGCCAGGCGTCTCCACAGATACCAGGCTGCGGGGTCCCCAACCCCTGCATCCCACCGAGCCCTCAGCACCCCTGGGAGAGAGGCGAAACACAGCTGCCGTGGGAAATCAATCTGTTGTCGGAAATGCATCTGCCATGGGAAGTGCATCTAGTGTGGGAAATGCATCTGCCGTGGGAAATGCATCTGTGTCTGCCTCTGGAGCCGCCTTCGTGGGGGCGGGGAGCGGCAAATCCCAGCCGCACGTTCCTCCTGCCTCGCCTTTTGGCCAGGTTGGTGCCTTTTGGTAGTTGCCAGTGCTGACTTGGCCCCGGTTCAGGGCAGGCTGGGACGCCAGGCTGCCCCGCGGCAGAGCTCCCGCTCCAGCAGGGCTGTGGGTCCTGCCGCAGCTCTGGGGAACCCACGCAAGCACAAATCTGGGTGGTAGAGTCAAAACCGAAAGGATTTAAAAGCCAAGGAACGTGACCCAGCACAGCATTGCTAATGGAATAGAACAGCCTGGAGCCACTTAGAGACCTTGTACTCCACCCCCCCCAATTCTTCAGGGGTTTTTCTGTCCCCGATTTTGGCTTCTTGCTTGGCTGCAGTGATGTGCTGAGCCTGAGCCAAGCGTGTTTCCCGGGAAATCGGCTCATGGCTGGGAATTGCTGCCCAGTGTGGGCAGGGATGGAGACCAGGGCAGGGGACGGGTGGCCCAGGCCACAAGGCCCCCCCAGCACCACCAGCCCCAGGAAAGTGGGGTGAGAGCCAGCATCGCTCCTTCCCTTTTAAAGTAATTAGTGGCTGATGAGTGGTGCAGTGGCTTGGGTTAATTTAATGCTGGGAAGTGGCTGCAGCTGAGTCTTGGGCTCTGAGCCAGCAGCTCTGAGTCTTGGGGAGGGATGGTGGGGGGGCACGAAGGCTCCATCCCTACCCATGAAGGGCAGGACCCCCTCCCACCAGGGCTGGCAGGGTAGGGATGGGGGCGGAGGAGCAGCTGGAGCCCCAGAGAGGGGGGAGCAGGTCAGGAATGGGTTAACGCTCCACGCACCAAACCTGGCAGGGCCCCGGGGAAGCCTGAGGAGGGGTGGGAAGGGGGTGCGGGCTGGAGTCCAGTCCCACAGGGAGAGCCCCCACTGCACAGGGTCATCCCCACAGGGGTGGGTCAGGCCCACACCACCCCCCAGCAGTGCATTAGCTGCGCCAGGTCTCTGCTGCCCAGGTGGCAAACCCAGCCCCAGCTCCCACCCTGGTGAGCATCACCAGCAGAGACAGGGAGGCCACCACCTCTGTCACCACCACACGCTGCCACTGCACCCGCTGTGGTTCGGTTTGCCTTCCCATTAAAGGCTGAGCAACATTTTTCCCTAGATAAAGCCAATTTCCTACCTCCCCCCTGGGGGTCTCATCTTTCCCACTCCCACGATTCTTTCCCTCATCTCTGCAGCAGTCACAACTCCTCCTGCTTTCTTTCCTCTGCCAAGGCAGCAGTGAGACAGGATACAGCCACCCCTTCCCCCCCAGGAAACGTCCTCAGGGACAGGGAGCGGAGCACCAGGGCTCCAGGGGGGACCTCGCGTGGTCTCCCGGCTGCCGCAGCCACTGTCGGGGACAGGAGGTGGCCACCCCCGACCAGGGAGAACAAGGCACGCTGTGTTCCCAGCAAGGCCATCGCCGCTGCTGTGGGAGCTGCTGAAAGGCAGCTCTGTCTGCGGGCAGGAGGGGCTGCTTTTGCTGCCCCTTCCCCCCCAAAATGGGAGCCCCATGGCAGGGGCCGCTGTGGGAACATGCCGGCCCCTTCTCCACGCACCCCAGCGTGTCCCACAGCCCCTGAGGGCGCCAGGCGGGGTGGCACCCCCAGGCAATACCCCCATTACCACAAAAACTGCCAAAGCCGGCACGGGGCAGCCGGCCTGGCTCCTGCCCCCATCCCGCGGCAGAAAGGACGACACCACGGCTCCACACACCCGACCCATTTAATAAACGTACAAGGCGGCCGTGCTCGCTGCCCTGCCCATGGGACCTCGCGGCCGCGGGGCTTTTCCCCACGGTGGTGGCAGGGTCTGGGCTGAGCTGAGCCCATGGGGGAGGTTGCAAAGTTGGCAGCTCCCCCCTCATGTGATTTTTAGGCACCACATCCCTGTATTCCCACAGTTCAACAGGAAACGTGGCTGCAAGCTCGGCCCTCCCTTTCCCTCACCCTTCCCCGCCATCGCAGGTGCCGACAGCTGAGACCTGCCAGCTCGCAGCACTCGTGAGCAGCCCCCAACCTGCTCACCACCCCATGCGGGACAGGCACAGCGTGGGAGGAGGGGACCCTGCTGGGACCCTTTGGCAGAGGCAGGTGCAACATGGCGGGTGGCAACTTGAGGGTCACAGCCGGGGAAGGGGGACAGCTGCCAGGGAGCAGGCAGGACCCGGATACCCTCCAGCCCCCCCCGTGACCATCCCCCAGTTCCAGCCCTGCTGCTCTGGAGGGGCTGGGGGGGGCATCCCCCTTTTCTGAGACGGGAGCCACCAAGCAACAACGGGGCAAGAGAGGCCGAGGTGGTGGGGAGGGGAAGGGGAGGTCAGGTCCATTGTTAGCACCATGGTGGTGGGGGCGGTTTGGGGAGGGGGCCGGGGTCAGACCCACTCCTGCAAGGAGCGCTTGCAGTACAAGAGCATTCGGGGCGCGCCCTTCCTCTGCGTCTGGACGATGACGTAGATGAGGCCGAGGATGCAGAGCAGCAGCACCAGCAGCACCAGCACCATGACGACGCTCATGGTGCGAGTGTACTCGTCAATCTGCACCACCACGTCCACGTCCCCGCCTGGCTGGCGGCCACCCTCGCCATAATCCTCCTCGTCTTCCTCCTCCTCCTCCTCTTCCTCCTCCTCTCCTTCGGTCCGCCCGCCCTCGTTGGGGTTGAAGGGAGGTTGGTCCCCATCGGGCCAGTGGGGATGGGGGTCGGGGACCAGCTCCGTGTGACAGCCCATGAAGTCCCGTAGGATGGATTTGGGATAACCCGGCTCCGTCTTCAGCCGCTCATTGTCGAATTTCCAGTACTTTGTGCCTCTGTAGAAGTAGGTGGAGGCTGGGGGGGGAGAAGATGGAGGTGAGGGATAAGTGGGCAGGTGCAGGGCACCCATTAACCTGGGCACCCCTGCAGGTGCTCAAGACAGCACCTTTTACTCCAGGACTAGTGAAAATCTTCAGAAAGGGCTTCAGTGCTGATTCCTGACCACCCTCCCAGCCTCCACCCTATGTGGCCAGGCCACCGCCCCAGGGACCACATCCCCCCTGATCCCCGATCCCCCCACCCCTTCTCCTCTACTTACAGGCATCCGGGCTGAGGAAGGCACCCTTGGGCGAGGGAGGGATGCCCACCCAGACAGAGATGGGCTTCGGGTACCCAGGGTCCACCGAGCGGGTCTCTTCATTAAAGCGCCAGTATCTGGAGGAGGAAGGTGGTGAGCAGGTGAGGAGCACGGGGGTCACCACCCGCCATGCCCACCCCTGCCAGGCACCAGGAGATGGCAGAGCAGAGACGAGGACCCCAGAGCCACTCACCTGTCCCCACGGAAGAAGAAGGTGTGCCCCGTGGGTTCCCACCAGACAGCCGTGTCGATGCTGTCGTAGGGGATGCCTTGCCCGTAGGTGACCAGGGGCTGTGGGTACCCGGGCTCCAAGTTGGCTTCTCGGAAGAGCCAGTACCGGTCACCTGGAGGGGGAGGAGACGGAGAAGGGGGGTGAGGCGGCAATGCCCAGCCGCTGCAGCAGGTGCGCATGCGGACACGGATCTGGGAATGACGCCTGCAGCTGCCCCGTCCCTTTGGGATCAGGCAGTAGCTCTGGCTGGGGAGGTGGATCAGGATGGGATGAAGCCAACCAGCTCTCAGCAGCTTGGGAGGGCACTGGAGTCCTCCTTGCACCTTAGGCCTCCCAACCAGCTTCCCTGCTCACCTTTAAAGAAGACGAACTTCCCATCATGCCTCTCGTAGGCAGCATCGATGTCTCCGGGGAGGCCCCGCCAGAAGTGCCCGATGGGCATGGGGTAGTTGTCCAGCACCCGGTTGTGACGGACCCTCCAGAACCACCGGCCCTGAAGGGAAATGGGGTGTTGACAGAGGATGGGGGAGACACAGGGATACCACCCCAGTGCCAGCCACCTCGCTGGGGGCGTCTTCCCACCCAGGGTCCCACCACACTCTCAAGGAAGGAGCAGGACAGGTCCCAGCAGGTACCTTGAACACAAACATCTCCCCACGCAGCACCGCCACCGTGTCGAAGTTCCCGTCACAGATGTCAGGGCCATACTGGTCAGGTCGGTCTGGGCTGCCAGGTTTGGGGGGTCGATCCGGTTTCCCTGGGGGGCGTGGTTTAGGGGGTCTCTGATCTGGCCTGCCAGGTCTCCAGGGTGTCACGGTGGGCAAAGGCTTGGTGGGCTGAGGGTGTCCATCTGCAGTACCTGGATTGGGCAGGCAACAGAAGGGATGGGGTGATGCAGACCAGCAGCAGCCGCGCCTCAGTTTCCACATGCACATGCCCAGCATCCCACCTCTGGGCCGATCCCCGACCCAGCTGCTCACCGTACAGCTGCTGGATGCCCTTGAGGTCATCCTCGGGCAGCTGGAAGTTCTCTGTGTCCATCCACTGGTAGAAGGGGGCCATGATAGCACTGGGGTTGCTGGAGTGCTCCAGGCCCAGCGAGTGCCCCAGCTCGTGCACAGCCACCAAGAAAAGGTTGTTCCCTGCAGGAAAAGGCACCATCAGCAAGACAGGGTGGAGGACACAACACATGGGGTGGCTCCTTGCCCCCAACTCTCTGCAATGAGGGTGCTCCGGTTGGAGCTGCCTGCATCCCCCGTGACGGAGCTGCTCTCCCAGCCACACCTGCCCACATCAGCGCATCTCCCTGCCCTAAGCCCCGGTGGCCCAGCAGGCTCCTCGGCCCTCAGCTCACCAGACACATCTGTGTTCTCCAGCGTCCAGGGCTCATCCGAGTCAAAATGCGTGTCGCCCCCCATGCCAGGACCAGGAAAATAGGCATGAGCCAAAAAGCCCCCGACACCGTCGAAGGGGGAGCTGTCTCCGTGGAAGCCAGAGGCGAAGAGCACCATGATGTCAGCCTCCTTCTTCCGCTTCTGCCGGATGTCCTCGTAGGGCACCTCCCGGAAAACCAGCGGCGTGGCTTCCTCCCACACCCGGAAAGCCCGGCGGACGGCCTCGTATGAGTGGTACCGACCCAGTTTCTCCGTGTAGTTTTGGATACTGTGGGTACAGAGCTCGCTGGGGATGGCCCGGGACAGCGCTCACTCCCCGAGGGGGTCCATGGCTCACCATGGACTGGGGGTGGGGGTAGCCCTGGAGACGTTGGGTACCTGAAGGTAAGATGGCTCTGGTTCCAGCGCCGCCCCGTCAGTGCGTACCGCTTCCGCCGCATGTTGGACTTCATCCGCGCCCCAATCTGGTCCGGGACCCCGCAGCGGGGACGTTTCATCCACCTGCCAGGAAGGCACGGAGCCAGGGCTCAGCCCACGGCAGCCAAGGTCCCCGAGGGACCACAGCAGCTGCGGATGGCGAGGGAGGTGTCCTGGCTGCAGGGGTCGAGCCCCTAAAAGAGAGACGCAGCTCCCACAGGAGACAGCACCCACATTTCCAGGTGCAGGCAGAGCTCCGGGGCTGCCAGCAAAGCCAAAGAGCCCGGGAGCAAGAGGACAAGGAGAAACTCACGCCTTGGTCTCCTCGTCCAGGACGCCGGTGACAGTGATGCCGTAAAACTTCTGCATCTCGGCGAGGGCCGCGGAGAAAGTCTCTGCCGAGCGCATGGTGGACAGCTGCCGGCTGGTTTGCGGCAGGTAGCCGTAGAGCCGCAGCCATGCCTGTGCCGGGCAGAGCCGAGCGTGAGGCCGCGGGCAGGGAGCTGCCTGACGGGGGCACCTGGAGCTCCCCAGGGAGCTCCTCGAGACCCCCAGCCCACCGCCAAGTGCCACCCCAGCCCTATCCCCCCTCGCAGGGCATCCCTGCCAGGCGCCGGGGGCGAGCGCCGCGCCCAGGCAGGCAGGACAGGCAGCGCAGGCAAGCCGGAGCACGCGGGCAGCAGCTGGGAGGCAGGAACAGAGCCCCAGCCCTGCCCCACAAGTTGCGGGGGATCCTCCGACACCGGGGGCACCCTCACTCCGGGGAGGAGGCAGCTGGTGGGGGCCAGCCCGTTGCGGGCTGCCTGTCCCCCATCCTCCTCCAGAGGTGTCCCCCGGGAGCTGCAGACAGACATGGGGCCAGGCCCCAGCAATCCCCCCCCCGCCCCCGCTGCCCAGGACCCCCACCCCGGCCTCCACCCACAAAGGGGCTTCTGTCCTGTGGGGTCAGCAGCCCCCCCGGGGCCCCACAGAGGCAGCGGGCAGGAGGGGGTGCTGGGGCGCGCCGGGTCTCTTCCTTCCTGCACCAGCCGCCGCCTCCTCTTGTCTTTTTTAATTACTTCTAATTTTTATTTGTCTTGTTATTATTACTTTTAATTTTTGTATTTTATTTTTTACCTTTTCCTTTTTATTTCTATTTCCTTTTAATTTTCTTTTTTTTCTTTTAAAAACTTCTTTATTATTTCTTTTTTTTAAGCCCCTTTTATTTTTTTCCATTTTCTAATTTTTTTCACTTTCGAATTTTTAAAGAATTAATGTTTTGATTTTGAAAAATTGTTAATCTCTCTTTTTTTTTTTCCTTACACTCCCCCCACTCCTCTGCCCCCCACCCCCCAGGCAGGGTGGCACAGCAGAGACTTTATCAAAGGCCCTTTCACCCCCTCCCCCGCCGCGGCCTCGCGTGGGCACAAAGCGCTTCCTCTCCCCCGCCGGCTGTTGCCCGTCGCCCCCGGGGCGATGGGACCCCCGTTCCCACGGGACCCCCGTTCCCTGCCTGCACCTGCGGCCTCAGGGCAGGCAGAGCCGGCGGCCGCAGGTGCAGGCAGGGGGCAGGCAGCACAGGCAGGGTGCAGGCAGGGTGCATGCAGGGTGTCCCGGGGAACCCCCCCCCGCTCACCTCCGCGTTGATCTCCTCGCCCGCCGCCGCCGCCCCCACCAGCAGCACCAGAAGCACCAGGAACGGCGGGGGGCGCCCACCCGCCCGGCAGGGGGCGCCGCCACCTCCTGCCATACCGGGCCGCGCC
>VWYH01005714.1:633426-778488 GCA_013399365.1 Pampusana beccarii
GCGGCGGCGGCTGCTCTCCCAGCTCCCCGGCCGCCCCCGCGCCCCGCGGCCCCGCCGCGCCTCTCCCTGAGGCGGCCTTGGCCCGGCTGCGGGAGGCCCGGACGGCGGGAGGCAGGAGGCGGACCGGACCATGCCGGAGCGGGCCGTGCCGGGGGCCGCTTCTCCAGTTTGAAAGTACCTCTGCTTTCCCGGCTTCTCTCCTTAAATGGTTGTCGCTTCCCACCTCCCACGGAGGGATGAGTTAGGCTCGGAGCTGGCGCCGACGTGGGTACCCGTGCAGAGCCCTCGGTAAGCTAAGGTTGGTATTTATTATTCTTCCCGAGCTTCCCCTCCCCGTTAGGCCAGATGGTCTAGGATGCCGTTGCCGTCGGGTTGCTCCTGCCATGGGTAACATTGGCCGCAGGGGAAGGTGGCAGCTGGGCTGTGCTCAAGTTTTGTATCCCATCGAGTTCAGGTGCTAGGTATCGTAATTGTGAGCCCTCCCTTCATGTCGACAGTCAAGGTGAGCTACTTGGGAGAAAGAGGAGATCCTGTGTTCTGGCAGGGCTGTGATGGGGCCTTTGGGCATTTTACTGCCCAGAATTGTGCTGGCGGACAAAGTAATGCAGCATCCCTGTAGGCAGAAGCGCAGTCCAGCCCTGCCCAAGCTGTGGGGCATGATCCAGTCTCAGCTGAGTGCTGGGGGAGGCGGGGATGCTGAAAAGTGACCTTCTCTGATGCTTCTTATCACTTAGTTTTAAATACAACAAGCCTTCCTGGAAGACCAAGGTTTTACTTACCCTGGTTGACCACAGGTAGTTTGATACAGAAATGGGTGTGCTCTTGCAGGATTAGGGACTCATGGCCCAAGAGCATTAGCTGCTGCATCTCCCCAAGGCCTGGAATCTTCCTCTTTCTTCAGGTGTGTTGGCACTGCCCATATCTGCTGCTCACTGGTGGGCTTTCTCTAAGTTCAAATCAGGTTTTACTAGACTTCTCTAGAAAGACTGGAACTTTTCGCTGAGCAGAACCCCTGCGATGCTCTATAGTAAGGCCAGACAGAACCTCTGGTGTCAGTTTTTCAGCTCCAGTGTACTTTTATTCCATGGTTTGGTAGGAGGTTCAGCCCAGCCATTGCTTTAATGCTTCTTTTATCTTCACACAGAGTGCTGTGCACAATGCTTGCGGGTTCTGTGTTTTGTCTGCAGATAGGATAACGTTGAAGGCAAATGAGCTGCAGGAAGAGCAGAACTGCTTCACAGGGGTGTTTCAGCTGGGGTGGGATCAGGTTGGGATCTGTCTTGATATCTGTGAAATCTAACCAGGAGCTTCTTGATTGCACAGCATTTGGCGTACCACAGCCCATGCAGAGGTGTTCTCAGTCAGTGCCCCGAGTGGGTCTGGGGGGATGCAGCGACTGACAGCGTACGGGGTAATGGCTGAGCTGACTGGGACGTGGGTGCTTGTGCTGCCTCTGGTGAGAGCACACTGCTCAAACATGTACCTGGCTGCAGCTGGGCAGAGCCTGATCCTTTCTGGGCTCAGCAAGCCTTGTCCCAGGCCCTTCACACAGCAGCAAGGAGGGCTCTGGTTCCAGTTAGCTCCCCCACACTGGCTTCCTGGCAGTTTTGCAGGGTTGCGAGAGAATTTTCAAAGGGAGCCGTGAGGGCAGGTTGACTAGAGAATTGCCTGTCTTTCCTCTGAGACCTGACATGAGCCGTCTTCTTCCTTGCAGAGAGCGCTGCTCCCTGGGCTGCCTCCCTCGCCCTTCCCGAATGTG
Source organism: Pampusana beccarii (assembly GCA_013399365.1). Taxonomy (NCBI): domain Eukaryota; kingdom Metazoa; phylum Chordata; class Aves; order Columbiformes; family Columbidae; genus Pampusana; species Pampusana beccarii. The sequence continues at coordinate 635,186 of VWYH01005714.1, forward strand.
AGCACATCACAGCCAGCACAGAGAAGGTCCTCCTCTTGTCTTCAAGGCACTTGCTTCTGGCTCCTGTTCTTTTGACCCAAAAAAGAAAAAGCCAAAATAAATCAGTCTGCAAAGAACTTGTGCTGATCTAAGGAGGAGCTTGCAGAGTCTCATTCACCTCTTTGCTTCCCAAGATCCTTGGCTGTGTGCTGGATTTTTGGTCCTCGCATTCAGGGGATCAGCTACAGGAAATCAGGATCTTGGATACTTTTGATTTTTGTTTCTACTTGAACCATTTCAATTGAGAAGCTGAAGCTGTCACTGCTAAAATCTCGTGGTTTTTTTCCAAGCATGTCAGAAAGCTGGCAGCAGCAACAGCAGCAACCACAGCAGCCGCCACCACCGCAGCAGCACCACGCTGGGGCAGCCGCCCTCCCAGAGCACTCCATCCCGCCCAGCACTGCTGACAACCCCTTGGGCTGTGCCGTCTACGGCATCTTGCTCCAGCCAGACCCAGGTCTGCAGCACCACCAGCACACCCCCATCCAGGCTGGAGAGCCGTCCCACAAATGTGGGGTGTGTGGCCACGACCTCGCTCACCTCTCCAACCCTCATGAGCACCAGTGCTTGCCAGGCCATGACCGCTCTTTCCAGTGTACCCAGTGCCTGAAGATCTTCCACCAGGCCACTGATCTCCTCGAACACCAGTGCATCCAGGTGGAGCAGAAGCCCTTTGTGTGCGGCGTCTGCAAAATGGGCTTCTCCCTCCTCACCTCATTGGCGCAGCACCACAATGTCCACAATGGCAATGCTATGAAGTGCTCCATCTGCGAGAAGACCTACAAGTCTCCTGAGGTGGAGCATTCGCAGCCTCTTGACCCCTCGGAGAAGCCCTACAGCTGCTCCATCTGTCAGAAAACCTTCAAGCACCTCTCAGAGCTGTCCCGGCATGAGCGCATCCACACAGGTGAAAAGCCCTACAAGTGCACGCTGTGCGACAAGAGCTTCAGCCAGTCATCCCACCTGGTGCACCACAAACGGACACACAGCTCGGAGCGGCCCTACAAGTGCACGGTGTGCGAGAAGACCTTCAAGCACCGCTCCCACCTGGTGCGCCACATGTATGCGCACTCAGGGGAGCACCTCTTCAAGTGCAACGTCTGCGAGTTGCACTTCAAGGAGTCATCGGAGCTGCTGCAGCACCCCTGCACGCCCAGCGGGGAGCGGCCCTTCCGCTGCGGCGAGTGCCAGAAGGCCTTCAAGCGTCCCTCGGACCTGCGGCAGCATGAGCGCACACACAGCGAGGAGCGGCCCTTCAAGTGTGACCTCTGCCAGATGAGCTTCAAGCAGCAGTACGCGCTCATGCGCCATCGCCGCACGCACAAGACCGAGGAACCCTTCAAGTGCAACCTGTGCGAGAAGGGCTTCGTGCAGCCCTCACACTTGGTATACCACCAGCACGTACATGGCATAGAAAACCTCTTCAAGTGCAACGTGTGCCAGAAAGGCTTCAACCAGTCCTCAGAGCTGCTGCGGCACAAGTGTGTGCAGAACGCAGAGCGGCCCTTCAAGTGCGCGGTGTGCAACAAGTCCTACAAGCGAGCCTCGGCTCTGCAGAAGCACCAGCTGGCCCACTGCGCCGAGAAGCCCCTCAAGTGCACACTCTGCGAGAGACGTTTCTTCTCCTCCTCTGAATTCGTGCAGCATCGCTGCGACCCAGCCCGTGAGAAGCCCCTCAAGTGCCCCGACTGTGAAAAGCGGTTCAAGTACGCCTCGGACCTGCAGCGGCACCGGCGCGTGCACACGGGCGAGAAGCCCTACAAGTGCCCCTCCTGCGAGAAGGCCTTCAAGCAGCGTGAGCACCTCAACAAGCACCACAGCGTGCACGCCCGGGAGCAGCAGTACAAGTGCATGTGGTGCGGGGAACGGTTCCTGGACTTGGGCCTGCTGCAGGAGCACAGCGTCCAGCACACGGCCGAGGGCGCCTACCAGGTGGCTGCCTGCTTGCCATGAGCCTCCGTCCCCTCGGCGGCTTTCAGCTTGCATGAGCCTCGGCCTCCCCTTCCCTCTCCTCAGTTGTAGACAGCCTCCAGGGAGTGTGGGGGAAAGGGGTGATGTGGTGGGTGGGCAGGTAAACTTTCCTCTGGCCTCTGGTTGATGCGCCATTTGTATTGCAGAGTGATGGACGATGTGAAAAGCTCGAAGCGGTGGAGAGGAAAGGAGGGAGATGGGGAGACGGAACGATGCCTGTAGTTTCCTGGTGTCTGCTGGGCTGTAGTTCACGCTGTACCTGCAGTTCCAGTGCTGGGAACTCAGCTGCCCACTGCAGGCACCAGCTCTTTGCCTGCAGCCTCTTTCCTCTGCCCTGCCTGGTGGGGTGGTGCAGGGGCTGGGTAACTCCTGGAGAAGGCTTGGGAGCAAGGCAGAGCCAGCCCTCCCTCCTCCCGGGATGCGCTGCGCAGCAAGGAAGTAGCAAGGTTCTACTGCTGGGGTCTCCCAGCTTTCTTGGTCCAAGCTCATTTGAGAGGACTGCTTCAGATTATTAGTGTTGATTGACTGCCCCAACCTCCCCTGCTCTCCTAGAGTCTAGAAAGGAAAAGCCATGGGGCTGCACAGCTCCAAAAAGCACTTTGGCATTGCTGCTTTTGCAGTCGCTGGCTGTCACAATCTGCAAGGGTTCTGGGTGAGCCTGCCCGCCCCTGTCCCTGCCAGCAGCATGGGGATGAGCAGCGAATGCTTCGCCGCTACCGGAGAGCATGGCGAGGAGAGCGTCCATGCCCCACTCCTGGCTGAGAGCCTGGTGTTTCAGAGCTGCTTCCTGAGGGACATAGCTCTTCTGCCAGGATTTACCTCCAGCCCCAGGCCCCTTCCCTCTTTGCACCGCTGGGCTGTTAGCATCCCTCCAGGGGGTCAGGCAAAGGGCTGTCCCAGCAGTGTGAACACTAAAGGGGGAGGTGAACACTACTAATAACCTGCGATTTTTGGAGACGTTACCATTGCCGACAGTAACCCACGCCATGTGCCAGGGGCTTGGTGTCCCATTTGTTGGAGGGGAATCAGAGGGAGCCAGGAGAATCTTCCCTGGCCTACGGGCTCAGCTCCACAGAGAGGGGAAGGTTAGCAGTGGGTGAAGGAGGAGTGTATTTTTTTTTTTTCTCCTCTTGCAGGAGTCTTGTTTTACCCCTTTACTCTTTCTTTACCTCTTCTGTATTTTTCAGGTTTTGCACAGTCCTTGTAAACATCACTTAAAAATAAATTTCCCCTAGCAAGGTCAATGCAGCCTGAGGTGTTTTGCTCTGCAGGATTTTGCTGGCTTCTCATAACCGAGAGACGTGCTACATGCCAGTTAGATGCCTTGGAGGTTGAAGGCGTGCTTACTGGTTTGCACACCAGCCTTCCCCCCTTTGTCTTTGGAGATATTAACATGTTAAATATCCATCTGTGGAGATATTCAAGCCCTGACAGGATGGGGTCCTGGACAACCTGCTGTAGCTGACCCTGCTCGAGCAGAGGTTGGACTAGATGATCTCCAGAGGTCCCTGCCGGCCTCAGCTCTTCTGTGATCTTGGCTGGCCCTCGTATGAGGTAGGACTGCTGTGATGAGCTCTAATTAGTGGACAGCAGCCAGTAAGTTGCCTGTGTGCTGCACAGGTGATTAGGACAAGTTTCTTAAGTGTTGTCCACGACAACTATAGACAGGTTAACTGTGCAGAGAGTTGGGCTTTGCTGGTAGGCGATGCTCATCTGAAATGTGGAGAAAGACTTCTGTTTCCATTTCCAGCACGATGAAGGGGAATGGGGTGCGTTTGCAGGGACTGGGACAGTTCAGTGACAAGTCTGACCCTGGGACTGAGTTTTCTTTATGCGCAGCTTTAAGGAGGTTACAGCAGACCTTGCTCTCTACTGCCCAAGGAAGAGGGGACCGATGGTTATCTTACTTCATGCTGCCTCAAAGATGTAGAACTTCCTACCAAGTTTTCTGTCTGTATTTCTTTTTCCTTTTTTTTTTTTAAGCAGTTTGTTAGTATTCATTAAAAATACTGTATAGTTTAATTTGATGTCATACTGGATCTTTTTTTTAAAAAAAAGAAGTGATAACTTGGATTTTTAAAGAGCTCTTTGGTTCTAGGTAGCTGTTTTTTGCTGCTTAATATGTAGTAAGTTCAGTGTATGCTTTATTGTAGGAGTGAAAATAAGGAGTAAAACCAAGGAAGGCTAATCCTGTCTTTACAGAAGGGCTTGGTGGTGACGGAGGCTGTGAGTGTGGGACCAGGGCCAGCCGGGGAGCACAGCACCCATCTGAACGCTCGGGCTGTGGTTGGCTCTGCCTTTGCCCTAAGCAGCTGCCATGGGTCCCCAGAGCTGAGGCTTCAGTGGTCGCCCCAACTGCTTGGGCACAGCTCTGGCAGCCAGGATCAATGCCCAGAGCTGGGAGCTTGCAGAGACGCTTGTCTTGAGTATGAGGAGGGTGTGAAATGGAGGCTGCTGGAGCCTCTGGGGGCTTCTCCGGTTGTATTTCTTTATGGGGCAGCTGCCGGCTGGAGGAGGAGTTTGGAGAAATCCTTAGCGTGGCCCCAGCTGGCTGTGCCCTGCTCTCTGCGCTGCCCGGGGGGCTGCCTGGGGGGCTGGGCAGCCTCTGGTGCTTGGGGCAGAGCAGGTGGGACCTGGACAGTGCGCTGGCCGTGGAGCTGCTGGATCCCGTCCCCTTGCTACCAGCTTGGCACAGGGGCTGTTGGAGAGCGTTTCCCTTGTGCCGAGCAGCTGGGAAAGCCCTCGGTGTCCCAGCGAGGAGCTCCGGCTCTGCTTAGGCTGTGGCAACAGCCAAGCAGCGCCTTGGGCAGAGAGAGCATTGCTGGGGCTGTGTGCTTGGGGGAAAGGGGGTGCTGCGGGGAGCTCGGTGGAGATGAACTCAGATCCAGCTTGTCAGTAGGTGCCTCTAGGTTTGAAAACATCTTGGTGTGGCATTAGAGCACCATTAAGTAGGACTGGCCATGGGCCTGTGGTGACTTGGTCTCTTCATCTTGTTTGCTGCCCTGCAACAGCCCAAATCCAGCAGGAGCCCATGGAGGCTTCGGCTGCTGGACCTCGGTGCTGGCAGGTGGAAGGGCTGCACCGGGCGGGTGGCTGAGAGGCCGCTGAGAGCTTCAGGTGTATTTTTATAGGGAGATTGTCTGTTTGGAAGCAACCATGTTGCGTACAGTGGGCTGGGGGAGTGGGTCGATCTCTGTTGCTGTGCCTTTCAGTCATGTTTTGTACCGTGAGGTGAGAGGGGATGGAAATAGCAGGAGGCACATGGATGTCAGGAGCTGGGTGGGGAGGCAGGGACTGGCCTGGGGGGCCGATGTCCCCTGGGCATCACACTGCCAAGGGCTCTCCTAACTGCTGGTGTTTCCTTTTCAAACCAAAGAGCAGTTGTAGCCAAAGGCTCTTGGGAGTAAAATGTGTTTCTACTCCGTACCAGTGTTGTGCTTTGCTTCTGATGGTTATTTCAAGAGACTTTCAGGCTTCTTCGTGCTGTGTCCGCGTAGCCTCTCGTGTCACTCACCACACAGGAGGGTTGTTGTGCTGGAGCTGGTGTTGCATCAGCCCCATGGCAAGTGCTTGCACGTGTCTTCAAGACCTGGTTGCCAGATTGCCTGAGGATGCTCTAGGGCTGGAGCAGGGGATGGTCCCTCCCAAAAGGTTGTTCTCTTTGGCAGGCAGCTTGAGCATAGGATGCCACTGGGGAGGTGGTGGAGACAATTAGGCTGGCTGAAGGTAGCGTGATTATTGTCCAGGAGATAAATCCTGCTCTCTAGGGCTGCTGTTCCTCTTGCTTCCTGGGTCCAGGAAGAAGACAGTCTGTTACCTGGGCTTTTTTCTGATCTTCACTTGCCTTTACCCTACCTACAGGATGCCTTTAGGTGTGTCTTGGCCCCTTCCCCTCCACAGCTATTTTCCTTATACTTTTATAAAACTTTCCAAACTTCTTTGCCCTTTGTTCAGTTCTTTATTTGTAAGCAGCAGTTTGCTTTCCATCCCTTTTTCCATTTGGATTGTGAGGCTTATTCCCCTTCTCCTCCTACTCCTCTCTGCCCCAAATTCCTCTTCCAGGCTGGGCCCAGGTGACACCAAACCTCTGATGATGCAGTCAGGTGTTTGGGACCCAAATTTTGCTGGATTCCAGTGGATGCTTCTGGTCCTTCCCCCCATGAGACCATCCGTCTTGCTGGGCACGGGCGATGCCTGTGGCCTGCCAGCTCGGCTTGGCCAGGTCGTGGCTGTGGCAAGTAAGTCTAAGCCAGGACCAGGTGCCAGAACAGAGCATCTCCAAGGGTTAAGTCAGGCATTCCTGGGGAAAAGTCGTGGTGCTGTGGAGGGGCTGGACTGCTTGGTTCTGCTGGGAATGCCTGCGGAGCGGCTGTGTGCGTTGAGCTGAGTTAGCCCTGGCAGGACACCCCTGGCACCATGCGTATGCCCGGCTGGCCCTGCCAGCTCTCCGGTGAGCAGATGCCATCCCTGTGACCTGGGTGGGAAGACATGTGCGCTCTGGTCTTGGGGCCCATGTGCTGGTGGGAGGGGCGAGGGGGAAAGCGTCCTCTGACAGTGGTTTGGAACCACTGGCTGTCAACAATAAGCAAAAAAAACCCTTGTTATTCTTCAGAGTTTGACTGTTCCTCTGTTGGGTGGGGAGTTCGCCTGCAGGAAGGTTCCTGCATGTGCAGGTGTAACGCTAAGATGCAATAAGGGCACGCTGCAAGGTTTGGGGACAGCAGCTCCCCCGGGGCCCTGCTGAGCCCGGCTTCTCCCCCGCTGCCCAGCTCCCGCCACAGCATCTCCCAGCAGCTGCCTCCGCCGCTTTCTGGATGCGAAGATGCTGCCCTTGCAGCGGGCCTGGGATGCTCGGCGGGCAGAGCAGGACTGCAGGCGGGAGCTGGACCATGGGCTTGTCTCCAGGCCATGGATCTGAGGGATTTCATGGCCAGTGAGGTTCTTGGGTTCCTCCAAACCTGCACTTGTGCTTCCGGTGGGTTCCCAGGGCTGTGGGAAGTTGCGGCCAAGGATGCTGAGGTTTGTGTGGCTTTGCAGTGCCTTTAACACTGCTCTCCGTGTGTTTCTGAGATGATACTCCATGTATGTGTGTATATATATTGTATTAACACATCCCGCTCTTCTGTGTGAGTGTTAAATTGTTTTGCTTTACTAATAAATTTATAGTTATTTATACCTTCCTGTGCGTGTGTAAGGTTTCTGGAGCGGAGGCCGTGTGCCGGGCACCACCTAACCTGTCTGTCTTTGTGCCCTGTCTGGCTTTGCTTGAATTTTTTTTTTTTCATGTTTTCTTTCTTTCACTGAACGTTTTTGATGGAGGAGTGGTGGTTTGTCTGCCTGGTAACCGAAAGCGAAGGGGCAGGGTGTGGGCAGGCTCCCAGGGGCTGAAAGCAAGAGAGGCAGAGTGTGCGCGGTGCTCTTGCCCCTCGCTGGGGGTGGAGCACTCCCTGTGCGGGGCAGGAGCAGGCAGGATTCTCTGCCCGCCGGAAAGCAGCGCCAGTTCAGGAGGCAGAAGCTGATGCATGTTGTGCTCCAAGGACCCCAACCCCACGCACGACTCTTTCAGCTTTCCTAGACTTCTTTTTTTTTTTTTTTCTTGCATCCATCCCATCCTGTGATAGCAACAGAGGAGCCTTCTACCTGCAGACGACCTGACTTGCTCCATCCCACTCCCAAACCAGGTGAGATGTGTGTTTGTGGATCGCTGAGAAAGTGCTTCTGGCTGAAAGTTTGGGAAGGGTTTAGGATGGCAAACCAAAGGGAGAATGGGGATGGCACTCACCCGGGATCCTGCGGCTGAGAGACAGCTCAGCATCCATTCTTGGCTGGCTGTTCCATTCAGAGCTCCTTAAATTACAGTGGAGATGCGCTCAGGAGGAGGAGGGATGTCCACAACTTGGGGAAGGGGCAGGACCGCCGTCCCTATTGCTGATACCAGGTCACTGGTCTGTCTGTGGCAGCTGTGCTGAACCTCGGGAGGCTGTTAGTGCCACCCAACAGGATCGTGCCTGGTGGCAGAAGGGCAACACCTTTCCCAGCAGCCTTAATTTCTCATTCTTGGCTGGATGATTTATGTGGGAAGATGAAAAGTTAAACCGCAGCTGGTAGTCCTAAGCTGTGCCCGTGTTTGAACTTTGCAGTTTGAGGAAATACTCCGTATCCTCAGGGCAGGCAAGGAAGCTGCATCGGCACCACCGGTTTTTATTTTTATTTGTATACACAGGTTTTTATTTTCTTGTCTTTGATTTCGTTTAAATCACAGGAAAGCTGCATAATTTTTGCACGCGCCAGAGCCCCAGGCTCAGGCTGGGGGGGACCAGGAATGGTTGGTGGGAGCAGCATCCTCTCAGCATCTTATTAAGAGCCCCTGAAGGTCTGGTTTCTTTCCAGAAAACCTTACCTGCTTGGCAGCTGTTTTCTGTGCAGGTATCATTACCGATCCTTCCTGCCTTACCCCGTGAACATAAAAGCTAGGGATGCAAACAAAGGGACAATAGAAGTGAATGGAAAGTAGTTCTCCAGCAAATGTGCCGGGACTGCTGGCAGCATCACCCAGGTGAGGAGCTGAACCGTGTCCTTCCCACCCTGGGATTCCTTCTGGGCATTTGCTTGCAGAAATAAATCAAAGACTTTTGTAGGCAGGTCTGGTTGAAAGACGAGGTGTCTTCAAGAGTGTCATTGGAGGAGATGCAGGTTTTGCCATCAGCAGATGTTGCTTTTTTTTTTTTTTTTCGAACTTCTCACTGCAGGATTTTATGAGCCTGATCAGGCAAAAGTCAGCTTGAAACCATCCTGCATCACTTTGCTCTTTCAGGCAGCATCATCTTCTCAGATGGGACCTGGGCAGCCTCCCACCAGGGGAGAGCTGGCCCTGGCTGCGGCCCGGAGGGTACAGGGTTCGGGCTGTGCTGCTTCCACTGCTGATCCTACTGCGGGGACAGCAGGTTGAGGTAGTGCTGCGCCTGTCAGGAGCTGCTGCTGCTGACTATAAGCAGTCATCACTCCTCTTCAGAGTGAAAAGTATCTCAGAAATACAGGTATGCCTTTCAGTCGGCTTCCCTGAGCCCGCTGAGTGGGGAATGAGGTGTGATTTGGGAGGCTGTGCCTCAGTTTCCCAGGGCCAGGCGGGATGGGTACTTGTTGCTTGCCAGGCTGGGGACACCCGTGGGGCCGGGGAAGGAAGAATCAGGCTGGGGGGTCCAGAGCTGCTCCAGGGAGCTCTGTCCAAAGACAGAAGCTGGGGCTGTCTGTGGTGCAGCGAAGCCGTACCAGGACTCCAAGGTGTGACCATTGCCGAGATTAGGGGCAATGGGAAAGGCTGGCAGTCACACAGGGCTGGAGGTAAACGGATCAAGCAGCAATTGGCAAGCTCAGCAAGGGGAGGCTTAGCTCAGCCCAGCGCAGATTTGCTGCCTCCTGCCCCAGATCCTCTGGGGTCGGGGCAGAGCCGCGGGTGGAGCATCCTCAGGCACATCCCCCTCAGCACATCACCCTCGCATCGCCCTGCGGAGTTTCAGCAGCCCCATTGCTGCTTGTCTGCACATCCCTGTGCCTGCCTGCTTCTGGGCGAGACGACAGCCTTCCCCACGGTGCAGCTGGGCTTGCACCGGCCGGTGAGTGCCTGGGGTCGCTTTGGTGGCTCCAGGAATTTTGAGGATGCTCAAACGTGCTTGATTATTGGGTTTTCTTTGCACTGTCCTGCACCAAAACTGGGCTGGCTGCTGGGAGCCGGGGCGTTCGGGACAGCTGGGTGCCGGTAATCCCATTTGCAGGCAGCGCTGAGCTAATCCTTGCAGAGTCCTGAGCGGATTGGGGTGGGTTTGGGGGTCAGTGGTGAGCTGCCGTGGCCAAGGGAGCCCGCGCATCCCAGAGGTGGCTGCCTGGGGAGGTGGCAGTGAGTGTGTGGGGGTAAGTGGCAGCGACAGAGGCAAAGGACGTGGCTGGGGTTTCTGCAAGGCCACCTCTGCTCATGGTGGTGGGTTTTGGTGCTCTGAAACGGAGCTAGAGGATGAGCCGTGGTGGGGGCACGAGTCCGTGGTGGGGAAGTGATGGAGTGGGTCCATGGGGAGTGATGCTGCAAGGGCAACAGAGATGGGTAATGTGGAGGGGTTTGATCTGATTCTGGAGGGAAGGGAAAGGCCGTGGCATGTCCTGCTCTGAATGGGGATGACAGGTCTGCACTCTGCTTCTTGCTCTTTGAGACTGGGACCCTGTGCCTGCTGTTGTGAGACCAGCAGACCTGGCATGGCAGGCGGTGGCACCGGTCGGTGCCGGCAACATGGGGGATTTGCATGCGGTTGCCAGCTCTTCGGTGCCATCTCAGGCAAATCCTGGCTGCTTATTCCTGTTTCTCCCAACAACTAGATTTTTGGGGACACAGAAATGTTTCTGCCACTCCCTCGTTCGGATGTGCCAGAGGAACAGCCCGGTCCCCCACCTTCCTTGCCAGGCCAAGCACAAACTTAAACTCCAGGCTTTTCCAGCTGTGCAAGCTGGTATCGAGGGAGGAGGAGACCTTGGCTGTCATGGGGCTCACTTCAGCCCCGGGAGGCTTTTTCTGAGCTTGTTTGGGCTTAGCAGTGTAAATTGGCCCTGGGCTTCTTTGGGAGCTGTGACAGTCCCGAAGCACGGGTGGAAATGCTGCTGTGCCGTACGGGGCTGCCACGATTTCCTTGCCGTTCCTCTGGCATTCTCAGCTTCTTAATCCCTTATGCCCAGCAGGAGGTACAAGATAATTTCTTAAATGGTTTCTGGTCATCAGGCCTCCTGGGGGGTGTTTTACAGCCGCCCTGTCCCGCTTTGGGGACATAAGGGTCTCCAGGAGAGCTGAGCCTGCCCATGGTGTGCTGGGGGCTGCAGATGCTGTGTGGGGTGGTGCTTCATCTGCATCCAAACCCACATCTTGGGCTTGTAGAAGGTGGGGATAAGCAAAGAGCTGAGGACACACGTCACCCCGTCTGGAACCTCGACTCATTAGTATTTAAGATGTCAGGCTTTGGGCAGCCCCCAATGAAATGCATCGAGGGATATGAAGACGTTCTTTGTGTCTGAAAGGTGAGGGGTTAATGCAAAGAGCCCAGCACTGAGCAGCTTCCAGCCTGTAACCTGCTGCGTGTGTGGGGTTGGGGCCACGTGTTAACCTGGGGTCAAATCTACCATGCAGGCTCCTGACTGGGCTGGATGGAGCTCAGGGATCTGCTTTCTCTTGCCCTTTGCGGGTGTCTCCTGTGATCAGCAACACGGGGGCTGTCCGAGATGCTCCTGAGATTCTCATTGAGGAGAGCGGGGTGTCTTTGGAGGGGCATTTTGGGCAAAGCAGTGGTCTTTGGAGGGGCAACAGCAGAAGACATCCCTAATTTGAGCTGGGCTCTTGTCCTGTACCCAAGCATGGGAACATGCAGCATCACTTGGCTCACTGGTGTTGCATCCCAGCCTGGAGTCACACCAAGTAAGGTGGGGGGGATCCAAAACCAGCGAGCAAACAGAGCCTGGAGAGCTGAATCTCTGCTTTGCCACATCTTATTTTTACCTACCCTATCAACATCACAGTGGTCAAAGCAAGTCAGTGCTGGCTGCCTCTGCTGCCCTCCCCAGGGCCCCAGGTGAGTGCCTGCCCCAGTGGTCACCATGGCCGTGGCTGAAAGGTGATGGAGCAGAGTGGTTTCTTAGCGGCAGAACGACTTGATACATGTGTTGGGGTGTGAAATTGTCTATAAACAAATTCTACTCAAATTACTGTTGTTTTTCATCCCTTGAATGAAAACTGAGGGGGAACATAAAGGACCCTGAACAAAGCATCACAGTTTCTGTGATCTATCTGCTCCAGCTTCACAAGCACTTCTCCTTGTGTGACACTAGCCATGGAGGATTGTGCAAAAATAATCCTAAATAAGCAGTTACATTTGGGAAAGGCAAGTTTAGCTAAGTCTGCGTGCTTAAAATAGAGGGTGTAGTTTGCTCATGATAACAGCGAGAGGTCAGAGGCTGAGCGGGTTTGGTCTGGCTGTGCTGCAGTGCTGTGTTTCCCAAGCAGGACGTGGAAACGGGAGGACACCAAGGACCTTTTGGGCTGCCCTGGGGACAGCGTGAGCGGCTGATGCACCCGGCGTTCCCCAGGGAACGTGCAGCACTGCTACTGGAGACCCCTCCTCGCTCCCCGCAGGCAGCTGGATGCTGGGCTGGTTCGAGCGGGTGGTTCCGCAGCCCCCACTGCCCCATCTGACAGAGGAGACGCCCCCGGCCCCAGTTCAGGAACCGAAACCTGCTAAGGTGAGTGGGGGAGCCAGTTTGGGAGGTACCGGAGACCCCATGAGCTCGGTTGAGAGACGTCCAGTAGATCTGCATCCAGCCGCGGCACTGCGGCACCCAGGGATGCTCTGCAGCATTCCCAGCAGGGATGTGGGCCAGGATACATTCCCCCCTCTGGCAGCAAGAAAGATGGGGAGCCCCTGGGGTTCACAGCCACCTTTGAGTGGGGGACACTGTCCCCTGCACCTCATTCTCTGACACTTTCTGCTTTTGACCCCAAAGGCACCGACAGGAAAGGCTGGTGGCCCTGGGGATGCTGTTGACCATGCACACACCAAGGGTAAGCCCCGCGGCGGGGGTACGTGTGGGCTCGGGCAGAGGGTCGTTGTTCCTCCACCAGCGGGTCGCCATCCGGCCTGACACACCGGGCACTGGCAGAGCAGTGATGGGAAACCTTTTTGGTTTGTTTTCCTGCTGCCATTGAAGAAGTGGAAAAGAAGGTGGAATTTGCAGCCCCTGAGGACCCAGGCTCTGTGTTTGAGAGGTATCACTCTTGCACCCTCCAGCGTGCGACACCATTTTGCTTTCGGTCTGGGGTTGGATGCCTGGAATGGGGGTCCCAGCCTGACTTGCCCCCTTCCCTGGCAGCGTGGGGAGCAGTGTGCTCTCCTGGATCTCCCAGGGACTGGAGAAGGTGATGCCTCAGCCGGTCCCAGCCCCGGGGACTCTACAGGCGCTTGGGAAGAGCTTTGAGACAAGCATTGATGTTCCTGATCAGGTAGGTGACAGATCCAGACAATGATCTGGTGTACTTGAGCTTCCAGCTCTTTTTACCTTTTTTTTTCTTTTTCTTTTCTTTCCATCACTCTCCCTGTGCAAACTCGGAGCACTAAACCTGCCCTACATGGGTTTCTGCCTTCATCCATCCTTGGGGAAAGGGCAAGTTTCCCTCCCTGCCCGGTGGGATGAGCCCCTGTGCTGGCTGCTGGGCGGATGACAGTCTGTTTGGCTTTTCAGACAGAGGTCCAGATCCTCAAGGATGAGGAAGAGGATGCTCTGGGTAAGGAGAGCTGGGAGTCTGCATCTTGCAGCATCCCAGGGGTGTTTCTGGAATTCGCCCCATCCCACATCCCACCTCACTGGTCAGTGATGCTGGTGCTATTGGTCCCTTGAGCTGGGTGCTGGGGGGACCAGGAGCCCCAGGTCTCCCCCATCCCCATGGCACTGCTCCCTTTGCAGAGATAACCCCCTTCGATCAGGAGGATGAGCTGGATGGCTGTGAGTCTGAGACAGATACCGGCACGGAGCAGTGGTGGGTCCCTGGGGAGGCTGGCGGGGGGATGTGGGGGTGCAGGGTGCAGGATGAGCTCCCTGACTGTGGCACGCTGTCCCCGCAGGGCAGGAGCACGGGTGCTCAGCTGGCTGGTGCAGGGCTTTGAGAGGATGGTGCCACAGCCGGAGGTGCTGAAAAAGCCAGAGGTGAGCACTGCCAGGCCCGGGGAGACCAGGTGGCAGAGGTGATGGACGAGTGGGGTCCCCATCCTCCCACACACCCTGGCTGGGGCTTTGGGGAGGAAAACCCCAGGGGAATTCAGCAGAGCAAAAGAGACACCTTGGGGTGCCATCCTGGTGCTCCCTGACCTGGCCACATGCTGGAGGATTCTCCATTCGGGACCCGCTGGTGCTGCCAACACCCGGGTCTGGGTTTAATGGTCCTTATCAATGAAATGGGGCTGAAACCACAGTGAAGGGTGTGTGGGGCTGTCCGTGTGGGTCCCCTTGGGGAGCAAGACATGTCCACCCAGGGTGGTGAGGGGCCACAGATGGTGCTTTGCCACATCCATCCATCCCTTTGTCCCTCTGCAGCCAGAGCCAAAGGAGCAGAAGTGCGAAGCCACAATGGGAGGTGAGCAATTCCCCTTTCCCGGGTGGCCCTTTCAGAAGGGACACCATCTTCAAGAACCTGGGTGCAGGCAGCAGCGCTGGGACTGCCCTCCATCCCTGTGCCCCAGGGTATCAACTGTGCTGAGAGCGGTGGGTACACCACGTCCTGGCATCACAGCACTGCCCCTACACCACATCTGTCCCCAAACCACCCGTGTCCCCATCCCAGACTGCGTCCCTGCGGGAGAAGCTGCCAGGGAGATCCCCCAAGCCTGTCCTTGCTTGCTCCCCTTCCTCAAGTATTGATAAGATCACCACTACATTTCCTGTTCCCTTTCTCCTTCTGAATAAACCTGAGCAGGCGCAAAAGAGACTAAAACCCAGGCAAAGGCAAAAAGCAGCGTTTCAGCCGCCCAGAGCATCCCGGGAGCAGTGGAGCCGGCAGCGGCCAAGGAGCAGCCAGAGTCGGTGGCCACCCTCATGCCTCAGTCCCTGGCTGGGGACGGCAGCAGGTAACCACAGCGGCAACTTGTGCGTGGGTACTGTGGCCAGAGGGACCGGCAGCCAGGTCTGACAGTGGTTTCTGGTCACCAGGATGTTTGCCTGGTTCGTCCAGGGGCTGGAGAAGGTGATGCCGCAGCCGGTGACCAGGGAGAAGCAGGATGCGCAGGTACGCTGTCTGCTGGGCAGGTAAAGGGTGCGTGAGCGCCATGTCCCCAGCCGAGGGGGTGTCTCCTGCCGTGCAGATGCCACCAGATCAGTGCCAGCATCTGCTGTGCTTAGGGCTGTCACCCAGCTCCTTCAAAAAACAAATCCCCACAACCTGCTTAGCTGATGAAAATCAGCATTTGGACTCTAAACATTGAGAGTGCCCATAGCATGTGTTTTCTTTGTTGTCTCCTTGCCCTTCTGTGCGGCATCAGTTGGTGTCCAGGCCCTGGCATCTCACCCAACTGCAGTCCGACTCGAAGGAGAAGCAGCAGCAGCAGATTTACATGCTCTCCTGCCCTTCCCTTGCACCCAGGAGAGCTCATCAATGTGCTCCTGCCTTTTCCCACCGTGTGTGTGGATGCTCATGCCCACAGCCAAGCCATCTCACATGGCCTTAGAAATCATATGGGGTATTTAGGGTAAAAGGACCATGTTTATTGAAAATGGGGCATTTAGGGTAAAAATTAAGGTTTACTGAAAACAGGAAGTGGTCTCACGTCTCCCTTTTCCTCCTGGCAGGGAGTGGCTGCAGCAACCTCGAGTCCTGTGGAAGAAAGTAAGTAATTGCTCCATCTCACCGTGCCAGTTAACCTGCCTGAGGTCAGACGGTGGTTATTGGGAAGAGGGGCCACTGGTGGCTTTTATCCCCTGGTCTGCCGTGGGTGCCTGGTGCGGAGCCCCCGAAATCCCCCAGGGAAGCCACGAGAGGCTGTTGTGGCTTGAGAAGTGGGAGCAGATCTGGGGTTGTGGCCTGGGCTTGGTAAAACTCAGCCCATGGGAGGCTCTCTGAGTCCAGCATCCCACATCCTCAGGTCCCGGGTTTTGAGGTTAGCGCTGACATCAAGGTCTGTCCTCAAGCTGTGCCGGAGGATGTTTGTCAGACTGGTGGGATTTGATCAAAGAATTACAAGGGAATTCAAACCTGCCCCCTTCATCATCCCCTTTGGCACGTTTGCTGTTGAGCTGAAAGGTGTTTGCTGAACCTGGTCTAGGAAGGTACTCCAGGAAAACAAAAGCCTGGGATTAAGTGCGTTTGATGCGAGTCTGTATGTTTGTAGGAGAGCATTGCAGGGTTCACACTGCTGCTTGCCTGCCTGTGGAGGGGAGCACTGGCTCTGCAGGCAGCCAGGCTTGGCTCCCCATGCCAGCCAAGGTGCAGGATGCTGAGCAAAATGGGGATCCTGGCTGGGAGCCACGGCTGCTTCCACAGATGCGTGGGGCAGGAGGGGTGTCAGGCAGCCCTGTACAAGTGCTGTCCCCAGGAAGGAGCAGTTGGTCAGGCCATGGGACCCGCCACAGGACACAGAGGCTGTTTATCCCTCCAGGGACATGTGGGAGGCTGCTCCCACCAAGGCAGCAGACACTTGGTGGGATCTCGGAGCGGGAAATCCTGCGGGAAGGTGTTTCTCCATAAGTTTGTACAAACTGGAGATCTGAGCGCTGCTGTGGACCTCGGAAAAAGGCAAAATGAGCGGGATGCTGCTGCATGTGTGGGGCATTTGCAGCCTTTGTGGGCGGCTGGCTTGTGTTACAGATCTTTGGTGCTTCGAGGCATCTCAAGGCCACTTAATCTGCCCAAGGAAAGGAGCGATTGGGTTGAGCAAGAGATCTGCTCTGGCACCAAACTGCCAGCATGCTCACTAATGTTTTCCTTCTCCTTTTGTTTCAGGGGGCAAAGGGGCTTAGTGCCTCTGAAACAAACGGAAAACGAAGACCGTGGTGAGCCAGCCTTTCCCACAACCAAACGAGACCAACCTGAGGAGAAAGCACAGTTGGGGAGGAAAAGCGAAGGGGTCTCTAGCTGTCTCCCAGCCAGGACGGCAGGGACCGGGGGCTGGCTGTGTGTCCCTGCTCCCAGGGCTGTCCCATCCCAGCTCCCTCTTGGCTCCAGGAACTGGAGCTATTGGTTTTGCAGGATGATGTCTGTGAGATGAGAGCTTTTATAAGAGGGTAGAAAAGCATCACTCAGGACACCTTGGAGGCAAAAAGCCTCTTGCTGCAACCTCCCAATACCCCTGGCCCTCTCAAACCCCCACTGGCATCTGAATATTCACTCCTGAGACCCCCGGCTGTAGCCCACAGGCTTCTTTTAGTTGACTTCTGCCTCCCAGGTGTAATGTTATAAATCTCTTTAAGCTCTTGTCAGCTTCTTATTGCTTTTCTTCCATTAACTGAGTGTTTTCTCCCAGCAAGTGGAAAGGGCTCTGGTTTGCAGCAGCACATGCAGGTGGGTGAGGTTAATCTCTAGGTGAATAGGTAGGAGTTAATGGTTAAAAGCTTTTGCCCGGGCTCTCCTTATAGGAGAATTTACCACCAAGAAGCTCACAGCCCTGGCATGCAGCAGAAGCCACAGTGGCAGGGGTGTCCCGGCAGGGAGGGGACTTTGGGGATCTCTCCAGCCTGGAGGGGTGTGGGCAGGCTGGGCTGGATGGGGTGAGAGCCCCTGCACCCCAGGTTTTAATACAAACCTTAGAACCACAGATTGGTTTGTGTTAAGTGGGACCTTCAAAGATTATCCAGTTCAACCCCTCTGCCATGGGCAGGGACACCTTCCCCTGGACCAGGTTGCTCGAAGCCCCTTCCAGCCTGGCCTTCAACACGTGCAACGATGGGGCATCCACACCTTCTCTGGGCAGCCTGTTCCAGCTTCTCATCGCTCTTATCATACAACATTTCTTCCTTATGTCCAATATAAATATACCTTCTTTCAGTTTAAAACTATTGCCCCTTGTTTTATCTCTACAGGCCCCGGTAAAAAGTCTTTCTCCATCTTTTATACAAACCTCCTCGGCACATAGAAAGGCCACAACAAGGTCTCCCACTGTCTCATTGCATTTCTTTAGGGCGATGTAGGCAGATGTAACTATGAGTCACGAGCCAAGCAACCAGCCTGAGCCCCATCCTCTGTGTTTATAACGAAACCCGCTGGTACCAGGCTACAATTTTAGTATTTGCCGCATTTTCATATAATGTATCCAGAAGTTGTGATGTATTTTAAAAGCCACCCCACTGATGTCCTGCATTTTAATTAACGGAGATCTAGAGGGAGTGAGTTAAAGGCAGCGTGGGCACCATGGGTGGGTTTCCTGCCTTTCTGTAGTCGAATTTGCACGTTTCCTATCAGCTTTGCTGTGGACATGTAAGTTTTGTTGTCAGGCAGACTTCAAAATAAACTGTTTTTACAGTATGCGGATGTGCTTCCTCCTCATGTTTCTTTGGCCTGTGCCTGGAGTGGTGGGATGGGAACCCCTGGGACACGGCGGGGCTGGTTGTGGGTCAGACCTGTGCTCTTTGCTTTGGAGCTGCTCTCACAGCCTTCCAAGTAACCCATCATGGGTTTTCCCCCCAGTGATGCTGGGAAACTAGGCCACATGGGATGCTTCCTTCGCTGTACCCAGTGGGGTGTTTAGAGCGGACATGACGTGGTACTCAGGGCGTTCCAACGTGGGCTCTGCACTGAGTCTTGCTTTGCAAAGCCAGGGTCCCTGGGCTGCACTAGCAGTGCAGTGTTTTGCTCAGGGTTCACAAGGGGAAGGGCTTTGGGCTCTTCCCATGTCTGCTTCTGTTTGCAAGGAGAGTCAAAATGTGGCCTGGAGATGGGCCACATCATCTGCTGGTGGAGGCTGCTGTGCATGTAGGGAAGCCAAGAGACATCTGCATGCAAAGGGTTATAGTTTTCATAGGGTTCTGGACACACTTGGCACAAAATGGTGTATTTTCTCCCTCCTTCTTGCAAAAGAGCCCAAGACATCTGTCCGGCACAGCTCGGGGTAATGGGGCTGTGCAGGTCTGAGAGGTGCTTCAGTCCCAGCATGTGGCAACACCTCTGCATCATAGCAGCTAAAAATGTGGGATCTGCCCTGGACCTGGCCCTGGCTTCTCGAAAATGTGCTACTCTCACTTCATCACCTCCCTTTCCCCGTTTCTGTTTCAGTTCACATTATCCCTGGGGAACCTGAGGAGACCGACCTCGTCCTGGAAGAGATCACTGATGAGTGGATTAACAAAGCCACCTGCGAGATGATGGCCTGGGGTCGTGAGGCTGAGCTGGTGACAGATGCTTGTCCCCTTCCCCCCATCCAGGAGGAACCTCAGGAAGAAGAAACCAGGTAGCAAAAGGGAGATGCTGTGGATGGGCAGCTCTGTAGGCTCTCTGGCCACTAGCATGGTGGCCATGGGAGGGGATGAGCACATCCCTGGGCATCCCTCCTTGGTAGAGCTGGCAGCAGGCAGACAAGGTGCCTGTTTCCGAAGAAGGGGGCACCAGAAGGACCAAAAAAAGTGTTTGAGCAAACAGCCTTTCCTTCTGGTGTTGAAATCTGGGTTGGGGCAGGCAGTGGCAGAGCCACGGATGCAATGCTTCGTGTTGCCTGCAGAGGACAGCTGAAGGATGCTCTACTTAGGCTTCCCATAAGTAGATTTTTAGCCCTGAGGCAAGAGGGTTTGGACCTCATTTCTATCAATTGCGCATCCGACTTTCATGATATTTGGAAATGGTAGTCTTCTCTATGCAATTTGTCCTATATTTTTTAAAAGAAAGCCCTGCTGAGGTCCTCCTGAGGGCTGGGCAATGTGTTCAGAGCCGGGAGCAGGCTGTGTTGCAGCAGGGGGATGAGAGGTGTCCATGCACACTCCCAAAGGGTTTGGCAGCCCCCAAAACACTCCCTGAGCCTAGCACATGTGCAGAAGAGGGCACACACAGCAGTCCTCACCTCTGATATGGGTGATGCACGGCTGCACTAAGCACGAGCGATGCCCAGAGCCAGCTTCGCTCAACAGAGCTCTCTTCTGCCCAGCCAGAAAACACTGGACATGTTATAAAAATATTTTTCAGATTTTTTTTCACCTTAGTATATGAACCTGAGAAGCTGTGGGTGGCAAGAGCATCCTGTTCTGGAGGCTGGATTTCATTAACAGGGAGGTTTTGGTCAAAATCAGCAATAGCGATGCCTAAACACCTCCTCTTGCCGTGGCACAGGGGGAATTTGAAGGCTCGAGGACTCCGGTTTTGCGCTCCCAAACTTTTTCCCGTTCTTCTTCTTGAGGCTGCGGACATTAATGGGCTGTGAAACAGCGTACGCTAAATGTGCCCAAGCATGTTCCTCCGCAAAGCGTTGGCTGGGGGCTGGAGGCAGAGCATTTCTGGCCAAAGGGGATGCAGAGCCCAGCAGTGCTCCTGTTGCGAGGTTCAGGCGTACTTTTTGGATCTAATGAGTTTCTCCTCCCCAGGCTGTGGCTGTGCTCCCTGAGCGCTGCCGAGGAGGAGGAAGAGGAAAAGGAGGAGGAGGGAGAGGAAGAGGAGGAGGAGGAGAAGAAGGTGGAGGAGAGTACAGGGTGAGTGGCTCCTGTTGCCTTTATGGCTTTGCTGGAAATGAGCGTGAATACAGTTGTTGTTTCAGCTGCATTCACAAGCCGGAGAGGCTGAAACACTTGTGGATGAGCGAGCTCCTCCTGGCAGAGCCGGGCTGCCCAGCCGAGCGACTGGGAGGGACGAGCTGCATAGGGATGCGTTTGGGAGGGACACGTTAAGGAGGGGTGCGTTTGGGAGGGATGTGTTCGGGAGGGATGTGTTCAGGAGGGATGCACTAGGGAGGGATGCGTTAAGGGGAGATGTGTTTGGGAGGGACACGTTAAGGAGGGATGCGTTTGGGAGGGATGCATTCGGGAGTGATGCTTTTGCAAACGGGTTCACCCCAGGGCTCGCTGCTGACGCAGTTCCTGGTGACAGGCGAGTGTCTCCTGGTGACACCGGCTCCGTCTCCATCGCAGCCGCCCGTAGCAACCGCAGCCCCGGCCATCCCCTCCCTCAGCCGAGCAGGAGCCCCGGCTTTGTGCCTTCACAGGGAGCTGGGAGCAGCCGGCTCCTGGACATGGTCCACGTTATTTAAAACCATATCCAATAATTCAGGGCAGTTGGGATTGTTATGAGTATTTCAGAGCTGAATTTAAGGACAGGATTATGCGTTGTACCTGCGAATGTCACTTAAAACAAGTAGGTACAATTTTACTTTTTTTTGTGTTGTAGAAAACAGCCGAGTTATCGTCAGCTGTTATCGGTGGTGACTTTGGTCTAGATGGTGTTCAGAAAAATATTTCCGCTTGGTTTAGTGGTTTTCTCTGATTTCACGTGAGATAAACATTTAGGGAGTTACTACCTAATGCTACAATATTAGTCTCTGTTAATTCCTCTGAAGTAGCTGGATTTTCAGGAAGAAGCTGAAAACACATGAGTATTCAGTATTAAATCCATATTTTATTATTCCATCAAAATTTATTCCTGCAGCTCCACTATAAAAACTTGAGCTTCTGTTGTTGGGTGAATGAGATGCTGCTCCCAACAATGTGTTTGTCTGTTTATGGGAAAAGAGCAATAGTGACAGGTTTTCTAGATTAGGATGAAAAGATTTGTGATTGCATTTGAAGGGAACCTAATTAAAAAAAAAAAACGGGGGGAGGAGGAATTATTAAAAATATTTTTTAAAAGACCTTGCAAAATAACAGGATTTTAAGACATGGAGATGAAGGATAAGAAGCAGCCACTGCTTGTTACATCCATCTTCTGTCTTAGGACCTGCCAAGGATGCAGAAAGATGGGGTTTCGATTTTCGTGCATTTAGCTGTCTTAAAATTTTTCGATATGCCCAATCCCTGCTTTGTGTCTCTTGCCAGAAAAGAGCAAATAGGGAGATAAGTGCACAGAACAGCATGATGAGGCTTTTTTTTTTCTTTACTTTCAGTTATAAAGTTATATTCAACCGATAAAATTGATCTTGTGAGCCCACTTTGTCAGAATGGCAGAGCTGGGATCTGCGCATGTTGCTGAAGGAAAATGAGAATTATGTGTCCTGGTGATGTCTTGCAGAGGAAAACGTGGGATTCAGATGATGCTTGCGGGGCAGCCCTCCCTGGAAATTAGGCTCTTGGCTTTTTATTTGGCAAATTTTAATTATATGAAAAATTTTTTTGCGCAGTGGGAGAAACATACTGCCTGTATGTTTCTGCATATGCAATTTCTGCGTATGCACATGCAATGCCCTGCGTTATTTATGCACCTCTCACCTGGTCTCCCATGTAGTATTTTTTCCAAGTGCCTTCTAACCTAAGGAGCAATTTCATTTGTACTGCTGCTGTATTTAACTCAGATTTCTGTGCTATCGTTCGCCTGTAAATGTGGTTTGCAGCACAGCTGGAGGAGCAGTGCTCCCCGAAAATGGGAGAGCCGTGCATCATCCCTATTGACATGATGTCCCCCCGTTGATGTGTTGCCCCCTGTCCACAATGTGCACAACCTCAGGAAGGCCAAAAGCAAGCTCGGGCTCCTGTCTCTGATCTGTCCCATCCAGAGCCCCACCGCCTTGTCTCACCGCTGACGAGGGTGTGGATGGTGTCTACTTCGCAGAGGAGGCCCTCAGGTTTGAGCAGCTGGAAGAAGCTGAGATAAGCGACCTGGAAGGTGCTTTTGTACAGGTATGGCATCACTCTCTGCTTGGGCTCAGCTCTGCAATGAGCTCTCGCTGCCTTGAGCATGCTGGGGGTGCTTAGAGCTTTTCTGAGGGGACACAGTGCCCTGGTGAGGAGCAGGGACCGGGATGGACGCTGGGGATGTTCCCACTGAGATGTCCTCATCTCCAAATGTCTCTGGAGCTGTGCACTGAGGGATGCTTTTACCTGAAAATGCTGGTGCTGAACAACCAGCTGAGAGGCTGATGGATAATCAGGGAATATGGAACACTCAATCAAGCTGCGAAGTTTGCTCTTTTCCTGACACAGTAAGTATTTTTCTCCTTAAAATGGTTTGGTTTTTTTGGTTTGAAGGTGGAAGAGGAAGCAGCTGAAGCTACTGAGACCGATGCTGAAGGTACGATAATATTGCAGCGTAATGTGAAATTAGGAGGAACTGAAGCAGATAACGTTATGCTCAGTGAGGGCAAAGTGCAGCTTCTCCCTCCCCGCTGCCTGCGGGCTGGGAGTGGGACTCTGAGATTTCTGCAGCGTGGGCAGTCGGGGCTTTTCGCTGGCTTAAAGCATCCCGTGGGAACGGCGCGATGGCAATATTGTCATCAGCTGGAGCCAGCTCTGAAAGGCTGGTGCTTATGCAGTACTTAGTCTTGTTGATTAAGCAACCTCTAATGTGAAATAAGAGTTTCTTCTTCAGCTGAAGAATGTAAGGGGGATAAAAAGGATTTTCTTTACCACTTTGCCCAGTTTGGGAAATAACCGGTGGCATAAAGTGTATTTTAATAAAACCTCTTAGGAGGTAACAGGCTGGTAATAAAACTTAGGTGCTGAGCTCCCAATGCAGCCTGAGCAAGCAAAAGCAGGTCCTGGTGTAACTCCACTGATGTCAGGGAGTTGCACAACAGATGTTTAACCTGCGCCCTGGTACAGGCTGGAGATTTCTTTGCTCATGCAACCCTGCAGAGCACCCCGGTCTCGCAGCAATGCTAGAAAAGCACACGGTAGGATGCTCGCCGCTGCTGTCCTGCACTACCGACATCTGCGAGCGGCACCAAAAACCCCAGCAACGCTGACACAACCGCCGCGTCTCAAACCACTCTATGTTTTATTGCAGCTTCGATGCCTTGTCCTTTGCTTGAAGCACCTAGGCACCCAGCAGCATGGCCGCGCGCGCCCGAGACGTCGAGCTAGATCGGCTGGTGCATGACAAGCCGCTGGACGGCGGGGACGCCTCCCCTCCCGGCCACGGCGCGCTAGAGCAGCTCCCCAATGTCCCCAGCTACCGAGCCAGCGCTGCCTGCCGCATCCCCGTCCTTGTCACCAGCGAGCCAAAGGCTGGAGTTGTCAACCCCAATTTTTGCAATGAGGAGCAATCCCCGCTAGGTATTAGAGACGTCGGCTTTGTCAATGGGCTTGCATTGCTTGGTGGGGGGCAGGGGGGGCAGGAGGTTACTGCTGGAGTAGTTGCTTTTAGGAAGAAAAATCAATCAATAAAAGCACGCTTCATGTTGCAGCACAGAGGCTGGAGAACAAAATTCATGTTTTTTTCTGCTTCGGCCTGATCACTATGTGCCTTTCCAGCTAACCCCTAGAGTGTGTTTGCCAATATCCATATGTTATACGCTATATGTTCTGACCTGCTTGGCCAAAAACTCTTCCTAGGGACCTGCAGGCAGAGGGTTAAATATCTGCTACACACACAGTTTTCTCCTCAGGATTTGTACAACTCACTCATACTAAGAGGACGGTAAGGTGAAGGTTTACAGTTCACCGTTTTCTGTCTTTTAACCCAGGAGTTCAACTTATGTTTCTGGAGCTTTGCTTTGGTTTTAACCAACAAGCCAAATTCTGCTGCTTTTTCCTGCACACAATGGGATTTTAATTTTGCGACCCGAACAGGCCTTTTCTTGGTGACTTGATCAAGCCACACTCTGATCCGCTGGTCCTACACCAGATGTGCGAACATCCCCCTTAGAAGAAATTCCACAGGAACTCATTCATTTGGTTGTATAGCTAAGAAAAGAAATGACACTTCCCAGCCCAGCTGGTGGGGGGTGTAGCCAAAATAACCCCCAGCACCCTTGGGCAACTGGCATCCTTCCTTACCCACTATAAACATCCAGCCTTCCTGCTTCAAACCTGGCTTGTGGCAGGAAGCGGCTGTTATCTCTGCAGAAGAGAGAGGCTGTAAGTCCTTATTTAAATAGTGCCTTATTCTGCATGAAAAGCAAATGCTCCTGTAATCTGGAGCTTGCGTGATCCGTATGTTTTTGTTCAGAAGACCCAGGAGATTTTCTAGACCCTGACAGGCAGCTTTGCAGCTGGAAATCCTGGGTTCCTGCATAACACCCGCAGCTGGTAATTAATCCTCGTCTCCATCATTTTCTAAACTACAGGGACCCAGCACTTACAGGGAGCAGTTGCAATCACTGCAGGCTGGGAAAGCATAAGGGAAGCAGGTGGCACTTCTTATAGTGTTAAAAACTGCGGGGGGGGGAAGAGAGAAGTAAATGCTCCAAACTGTTGGGAGAAAGAAGGGAATAAAGGAAAAGGAAAGTCCTTCCAGTCCCCTTCTCCTTCTCTGGAGACATTCAAAGCCCACCTGGATGCCTTCCTGTGTAACCTTATCTGGGTGTTCCTGCTCCGGCAGGGGGATCGGACTGGATGATCTTTTGAGGTCCCTTCCAATCCCTAGCATACTGTGATACTGTGAACACACTGTGGGATTTGGGGGCAGCTCCGCTGAGGCGATGTGGCTTTTGGGGCCTGATCCT
Organism: Pampusana beccarii; assembly: GCA_013399365.1. Lineage (NCBI taxonomy): Eukaryota > Metazoa > Chordata > Aves > Columbiformes > Columbidae > Pampusana > Pampusana beccarii. Next base: position 660,271 of record VWYH01005714.1, read on the forward strand.
GGCTGCGGGCTGGGCCCCGCACCCCTCTCACCTGCAATTATTGTCCTTCTCCACGGGCCAGGTAATTACCCCACCCTGGGCAGCAAGGATGCGGACGGCGCAGGCGATGCTGTGGAGGACGGTACCCACTTACCAGTGCCCGGCACTCCCAACGTGCTGGCGGTGCCTGGTGCAGCACCGGCATCCCCCAGGTACGGCTCTGCCCAGCTCACAGGGGGTCTCACCCCTCCGACCACGCTGATACAGGAAAATGTACGCAACCAGATGGAGCAGCCCCTTTCAGGCAGGTTTGGCCAGCAAGCCAGGGTGATATCTTTAGCTTTTACTTGATTTACACGCGCTCCTCTTCACTAGCTATGTGTCTCTTTGGTCGCTTCATATTGTAGGAGATACTGTTTGAAGTCTTGATACATCAATGGAAAAAAAAATCCCATTAGAGGGTCCATGTTATGTGCTTACTGCTCTGTAATTCACTCTTTGCCTCAGAGGTTTAAGGTGCTACGGAGCCAGCTCAGAGCCAGGTGGTGTCCCCAGTACCTTCCCTTTTTTTTTTCCAGATTTCACTTTCTTGCTCCACCTTACCAGCACTGCATTTTCCTTGCCTGCTTCTCGAGTGCAGTGGGATGATGGTGCAGCCCTGGGGATAAGCACGGAGCGGTGCCCACCCTCCATGCACCTTGCCAGGTGCCCAAAATGGGTTGCAAAGTGGGCCGGGTGGCTGCATGTCCATGCAGCCATGGGCTCAGTGGTGCTCAGGAAGAAACTGAATCAGAGGACAGTTTGGGTTAAAGGGACCTTCAAAGCTCATCCAGTCCCACCCCTGCCATGAGCAGGGACATCTTCACGAGCTCAGGTTGCTCAGAGCCCCGTCCAGCCTGGCCTGGGATGTCTCCAGGGATGAGGCATCCACCACCTCTCTGGGCAACCTGGGCCAATATTTTACCATTCTCGTTGTAAAAAAATAGGGCTTTAGCAGCAAATGAGCAGGGTGGGTTCCTCCCGTTGACCTCAGGCAATGCCAAAAATAAGCAGAAAATTGACGGTGGCAGGAGAAGGGGAAGTGGAAAACAGATGAGACCTGGGAGGAGGAGCAGGAGGAGGGAGAGGAGCTGGCGAGGATGGGAGACAAGCTGAGCCTCAATCGTTGTGTTTGTGTCCACAGGAGGAAACTGCTGGCTCCAGCAGATGCTCTGGCCGAGGGACTGGTGATCCAGTCACCCACCCGAGGGCTGCTGGGCTGGGACAAGGAGCAGAGGGAAAGGTGCGTGGTGGGACTATGGATAAGCTGAGCTCCCAGGGGTTTGGATCCTGGGGCTTGGGTGGAAATCACGAAGATCCCAGAAGTGCTGGGATAACAAAGGGAAAAGGAGCCATGCCTGCAGCAAGGCTTGCACTGTGTAATGAGTAGTACAGTCCCTTTCCAGAAATAACAATCACGATGCTCCCTGGAGCAGAAACTGCTCTCTTGTTTTTCCTGTATCCAGGTAGAAATATTCTCCTTACAACTAGATTTAACCACAGAGAAGATGTACCTTGGATTTACATACGCTATAGCACGATGGGGACACCTTGTTTTTACTGATTATGGAGAAATAACCTTTTTCTTCTACAGAGGACATGAGCAGAAGCTGTGCTCCATGCACCCCAGCTCCTGGCTTCCCTGCAGCCCCAGGGCACGGCCTCTGAGCCAGCTGTCCCCCAAGGCTTAGGGAGGGTCTGTACCTCCACATGGTACAGGTTTTTGCCTTCATCCTGGGCAGAAATCATTGTGCCAATTATCACAATGAGCCAACCTGGAGCAATGGCAAATGAGCTTGTTTTTGTTCTCAGTCAGGCTAGGTAAAGCATCCTGATCTGAATCAAACCTAGATTTAATAAAGAGGCTGCAAAAAGGTGATATAGCTTATAAATTCAGGGGCCCGGTACACATTTTCATCACATAGTTCTTCCAAAAATCTTCTTCTCCAAGCACATACAATCAAGCCTGGGATCTTGGTGCTTCCCACATCCCTTTGAGGGCATCTCACACCCCAGGGCAAGGGTGAGGCTCAGGCTGGTCCTGCTTGATGGTATTTTACTGACACCACCTTAACTTGTGTTCTTCCGATTACACGATAGCCAAATAAATATAGGCAAATCCTAATTCGGGATCCTGTAGGTTAAAAAATGGGTCGTGAACCTGCCCTTGGGCTTTCCTACCTGTGTGAGATGCCTGACAGTCTCCTCACAGCCTGCCCGAGCGCATCGGGTCAGCCACGAGCGTGAGCAGCACCATCATCAACAACCGACTCCAGGAGCTGGTGAAGCTCTTCAGAGAGAGGACGGAGAAGGTGAAGGAGAAGCTGACTGACCCTGATGTCACCTCGGATGACGAGAGCCCTACAGCATGTGAGTTCGAGTTGGGCTGGGAGCGTTTAACTGCTGGCTGCCCACGCATGCTGTTTTCAGGGAGATAGCTGCTTTACTAACGATTTGAAGATCTTAGATTGAAGTAAGATTTTCTGCACTTTAAAATAAACTATGTGGTTTCTCCCAGCCCCGGCCAAACCGGTGCCTGCGGCGGCACCGGTGCCTCCCCCCGCAGCAGAGGCGGAGGGGGACAAGCCGTCGGGGGACGAGCACTACTGCGAGATGCTGTGCTGCACCTTCAAGTACCGGCCCTGGCTGGACCGCCTCAAAAGCTACCGGTTCCCCAGCAGCATCGACCCGCTCACCAGTGAGTGATGGAGCACGGAGACGCACGTGGGCTGGGGGCAAGCTGGTGGGGCTGGGGGAGAGGGTGTAAGGAGGGGAGGAGGTACAAGAGATGTGACCTTGTAGAGAAGAGAGGACGAGTAAGGAAGGAGAAAGTCAGCTTACACCTGTCTACTAAAAAAAAAAAAGAGTTTTAGATTTCCCTGCAATGCACAGGCTTTCCTAAATAGTTCCCGACAGCTGTGGGTGTCAGGAGCGTGACCAGGCAGGGAAGGGGTTGCTGCCTTCTGCTTTTCAGATTCGAAGTGGGTAAATGCTGTCCCTGTGGTGTGGACGCCCCAAATAAAAATAAAATTCACGAAAGAAAAACCCACTGTCTGTTGGACCCCCCACAGGAACCCAGCTCCTTCCTTAGTCCTTGTTGCTTCACAGCCGTTTTGAAGCCCCCAGGCTGGGGCAGCCAGCAGTGGGCTCAGCACAGCCTCAGGGGGGATAAAAGCAAAGCAAGAAAGTCAGAGTTGTGGGAGCAAAGCAAGAGCAAACCTGGTTGAGTCAGCAAAGTTAGAAGAGGCTTTCTGATAAAAATTGATGTGCTCTGCAACTGGTGGTATTCACTTTGCATCCAGAGCCCAGCTCACCTGAAATTAAATGCTGTCGATACGAGACCTCCTGCAGGTTTCCTCCGTGTGCCCAGGGCAGGCCAGGGGATAAAAACCCCTTTACATGGTAGCTTCACCCGGATGAGGCACATGTGCCTGGCTAATCGTGGTGCTGTTCCCTGTGCGCAGACCTGATGTACGTGCTGTGGCTTTTCTTCGTTGTCATGGCCTGGAACTGGAACTGCTGGTTGATCCCCGTCCGCTGGGCTTTCCCCTACCAGACGCCGGGAAACATCCACTGCTGGCTGCTCATGGACTACCTCTGTGACCTCATCTATCTGCTGGACATCCTCGTCTTTCAGACCCGGCTGCAGTTTGTTCGGGGGGGAGACATAATAGTGAGTGGCAGCACATCACGTCCCATTGCTGGGGACCAGCTGCAGGGACTTCCTGCCCCCACCAACTCGAGTGGCACAGACGGTGCTGGTCACCGAGCTCTGAATCCCACCACAGCTGTGGCCATCAGGGCTGTGTCCACTCTTGGAGGACTGCAAACATCTCTCCTGCCGTGTAGTAGATAAGCCGGCAGTCATTTTGGCTGGCCAAACATGGATTTTCCCCCTGAAGTCAATACTAACCCATCTAGAAAGTGTTTGGTCCATGAGAGCCCAGTTCCTGGGTAGGGGTGCTTGGTGGGTGCTGATCCACAGCACAATCCTGCCAGTGGTGCGGTGAGGTACACACCAACCAGTCCCGGCACAGCCATACATTGCTGAACGTGAGCTGATGGCGTAATAAACTCTGGGTTTAATTTTCAGGAGCACAGGTAGGCAGAATGCATTAGCAATATGACAAAAGCAATTGCAATCTGAATGCACAGATCATGCACCTGAGATAAGTGAAAGCCCTTGCTTTCATTTCCATATCCAATTAAATAAGCTGTGAAAAATAAAACCTTGAGGGTACAGCATTCCCATGGCCCACGCAAATGCTCAGACAGGGAGGTTTCTCCCGTAAGCTCTGACTTTTGTGGTGCTGGCACTGTGATGTGCTTTGTTTGGGGTGCAAAGCGAGCGCAGAATGTCCCCAGACAGGATGGGAAGATGGAATATGGCCAGGTCTTCTCCTGCTCCTCTTGCTCTGCTCCACTTCCCAGGCATGAAGGAAGCATCTTCCCTGTTGTGGTGCAGAAGAGGAAAGCCAGGTAGGACCGTGTTGGCCGTGACTTTCCTTTCTGCAAGTGATGATCACTCTCCCTCTCTCTCTCCCACTCCTATTCCCAACCAGACCGATAAAAAGGCCATGAAAGAGAACTACCTGCGATCACAACGCTTTAAGGTTTGACACAATTTTATTTATTAACCTGTATCTTTAATCTGAACCGTGGCTTGCAGCTCCACCTCACCACGCCTGTAGGTCCCCACAGAGGTTTCTCTCTTTGTGCGGGTTTCAGATGGATGTGGTGTGCCTCCTGCCCCTGGATTTCTTCTATTTCAAAGTTGGTGTCAACCCACTCCTGCGTTTTCCTCGCTGTCTGAAGGTGAGTTGGAGCTTACAGAATCGGGCAGAACACCAGTCGCAGTGGATGTGAAGGGGTCTCGCACTGGTCTGGGTAAGCTACAGCTTGCCAGACTCACCAATGACGACAAGAGGATTGAAAAATGGATGGGAAGACTTTGCAGGGCTGTTGGTCAAACACTTCATTTCAATCCTAAAACACTCTCGCGTTTGAGTAGAAGGGCACTTATAGATGGAGCCAAACCTGTCTGTGGCAGTTCATGCTGCAGGGGGGCTGCAGGGGGGACACGGAGGGGGACTGGGGGTTTATGGGGATGTCACGGGAAGCTGGAGCACGCTGTTTTCCTTCTCCTCCCAGTACATGGCCTTCTTCGAGTTCAACAACCGCCTGGAGGCCATCCTGAGCAAGGCCTACATCTACAGGTGAGGGGGAGGGAGGGAGCGAAGAGTTGCTGTTTGGTGCTGGGGAAGAAGGTTCACTTCGGTGTGCACTCGTTCTCGGTTTCTGATGTATTTTCTCACTGTCCCTGGACTGGCTGACACGGGTATTGGCTGATGCAGGTGGGATGTGGGGGTCCTGGAGCCCGTGTGGGTGGGATCACCCCTCTCCGACTCAGAGGGGATGGGGGTACTGGTGGTAAAGAGGAGTCACCAGTAGATAAACTGCTTATTCGGGCACTTATGGAGCCACAGGGCTGCAGGAGGGAGCAGCGGGGGCTCCATTTTTGTGTTCTCTGTGGTTCCTGCACCAGCAGGACCTGCATGGTCAGCACTGGGCTCATCGCTTCAAAGCACCTTGTGATACAGGGGGGAATCTGATGTGTTTCTCCCAGCAGACACCATATCATCTCCCTTCCTGCTCTCTCCTCTTTATTTTTTTTTCGCAGAGTGATTCGGACCACTGCCTATTTACTGTACAGCTTGCATGTGAACTCCTGCCTCTACTACTGGGCATCAGCCTACGAAGGACTGGGCTCCACCACCTGGGTCTATGATGGGGAAGGAAACAGGTACAAGCCCGGGCCTGAGTCTTCACATAGCACTGTGATGAGCTGGAGCAAGGAGGGAGGAGTTAGGATGCAGCTAGGTTCATAAAAAACCCTGAAACAGGGACAGAAACAATGTGATGTGCAGTGATATGCGGTGCTGCAAGATGAAAGGGCTGCATCTGGGCTGAGGTGGAAAGCAATGGCAGGTTGAAGAGGCTGAAAAACTGGGAACCTGGTGCTGGGAAACAAGGAAACAGCCCCTGGCTGAGCAGGACGACAGTGTGAGCCCTGTTTCTGTTCACATTGACCTGCTGCCTGGCCGGGATGGAGGCTCAAAGCTGTGTGTCCTGGGTGCCTTGTGTCAGGACCCTTGGACCAGCCCAGCACGCTCATTCCCAGGGTGTGAGATGGGGACAGTGACCACCCCGTCCTCCCAGTCCCCTCACTGTGGCATTTCCAGGATGCATGTGTTAAATGTTCATTGCACTGTTGGTGATGGATGCCACAGGGGGAGCACTCGGCTTGTGAGCTGAATGCTGCCTTGTAGTGAATGCCCATACCTGCACATTGTAGAACATGGGCAAAATAAAACACTGAGTAACAATTCATCTAGCACCCTTTTTTTTTTTTCCCTGACTAATTCTAAAAGTGTAAATGTTACTGAAAATAAATTGCTGGTTTATGGTAGTGGTTCTGAAACAAGCAGAAAATGGGAGTAGCCAGAGCAGCTGAGCTTCCTGCATGGAGGTTTCTGGGGGGTCCCTACATCACCCTGCTCCTGTAGCATCTCCAGAAGCACCTGCAAGTGTGGTGGGCAGTCTGCAGCCCCTTAATTTTCCCTTCATCACCCGTAATTACTCTCAGTGGTCTCTGGCTTGCTGTGGCTAGAGGATGTGAGCTCAGTACTGAGGGTGAAACAGGCCTTCACGCCAGAAACGCCTTCAAAGCTGCCTCTGCTTTTCCTCCCAGCTACATCCGCTGCTACTACTGGGCAGTTAAAACCCTCATCACCATCGGCGGTTTACCAGATCCTAAGACTCTGTTCGAGATTGTCTTCCAACTGCTGAACTACTTCACAGGCGTCTTTGCTTTCTCTGTCATGATTGGGCAGGTGAGCAGGAGTCATGGGGGGTTCCAGCCTCAGGTGGGGAAGGTTTTGGTGGGGTTGGTCCACAGGTTTGCATCTCCAGGTTTGTTTTCCCTGTGCAAGGACCTGCTCAGCGTCAGCGGAAGACAAAGGGTTTGCCGAATGCTGTTAGGACTCAGCGTACTAGCTCTAGACTGCTTAATCTGTGTGATGCATAAGAGGCAGCAAATAAAAAGTCTTTTCCGCCTCTTCTTCCCATTCAGATGAGAGATGTGGTTGGCGCCGCTACTGCAGGGCAAACTTACTATCGGAGCTGCATGGACAGTACCATTAAGTACATGAACTTCTACAAAATCCCTAAAACTGTTCAGAACCGGGTGAAAACATGGTACGAGTACACGTGGCATTCGCAAGGCATGCTAGGTGAGATCCGACTGCTCTGAGGGTCAACACTTGCATTGTGTGTGTTTTACTGTGGTTGCTTTGCAGAGCTGAAACATTACTGTCAAATAGCAGTACAGTTTTGGGGCGGGAGGCGGCTTATTTTACTCTTTGCTATACAGGCTTGTTTGCCCGCCTATAGATTATATAGGTTGCCACTGTGTCACCACACCCTGGTGACCCAGCATCACACACAATGCACGGAGCTTAGCATCCCATCCGCCTGTCTCTGAGGAGAGGGCAGGGACTGGCAATCTCTGGCTAGACTGTGTTCAACAGCAAACCCACTGGCTCACCCTGCCAGTAAATCATCACGCAGGACCTCTGTGCCCTCTCCTGGGCAAGAAAGATGCTCACTTGAGCTCCACGGTCTGTGTCTGAGAGCCACCAGGGCAGTGATAATGCAAAGGGTGGTTCTCCATCACCTGCTGGCTTTAGACCTGCAGGTTGCTGGATGGGCAGAGGCTGCAGGAGACCCTTCTGGGCAAGCTGGCTCCTACCCTCTGCCACCAAAACATGGGCTGCTTTCCCACTGCCATGGCCAGGACACAGTCTCGGATCAAGTGCTGCAAACAGCCAGTTTTCTGCTGTGTCTCACAGATGAGTCGGAGCTGCTGGTGCAGCTGCCGGACAAGATGAGGCTGGACATCGCCATCGATGTGAACTACAACATCGTGAGCAAAGTGGCCCTCTTCCAGGTACCCCCTGCAGCACAGGTCCTGTCCGGTGGAGCTTGGCATGCCGGCACAGACTAATGGTGCTGTTGGCTCTGTTTTGGCTCAGGGTTGCGACAGGCAGATGATCTTCGACATGCTGAAGCGGCTCAGATCGGTGGTCTACCTGCCTAATGACTACGTGTGTAAGAAGGTAATGAGATGCTCGGGTGCCTTCCCACCCCCCGTGTCATGCCTGGGCTGTGCGGGGCACTAGGAGCAATGCAAAGTGGGAAAAGCCAGGCCTGGCCCATCACCGTGGCATCAAGCCACTTCAGAGGTAGGGAATTCGGAGCAAAAACATCCTCAGTTGCAGCTGGTCTCATGCAAAGACTGAGCTCTTCTGCTGCAGCCACCAACAGCGGGAGAGCAGGGCAGAGCCTGCCGAGCTGGAGGAGACTTTGGGATGCTTAGATGAGGATGCTCAGGAGTGAGCACCAACAGGACAAAGTGTATTGAAAGGGTAGTACGGTCACAGGGGTTTCAAGCAAGATGCAGGTTAGGGCACACATAAGGTCTCCCCGTTTCTGGGCACCCCACACAGCACCCATCTTCACCGCAGGGAGAAATCGGCCGCGAGATGTACATTATCCAGGCGGGACAAGTGCAGGTGCTGGGGGGACCCGACGGCAAAACCGTGCTGGTGACTCTGAAAGCTGGGTCTGTGTTTGGGGAAATCAGGTGAGTGAAGCATCGCCAGGGAGCGTGGAAATACACCTCAGGGATGCTGGGCAAGGAGGGTGGGAGGTGAGGAGATCAGCAACACTCTAATCTTTGTGACTGAGAGCCACGAACGCTGAGCAGCCACACAAATCTGGTACACTGGTCTGCTGCACAAATTACAGCTTTTTTCCTGGAGCTTTTCCACTATTTTTGTCATTGTGCTGTTTTCTGCCTGGGGAGCTAGTGACAGTAGTAGAAGTATATGGAGGGATAGGAAAACGAATGAGAAATGATGTTTCACTTCAACAGCCCCCCAGCCATTAGTCTGCCCATTTTGTGGACATGTAAAGTCCTGTACCAATTCATAACACAGTGACGGAGTTTGCATCCCTACAATCCAGCAGACACTAGACTGGTGTAAAATGCAATGTTTAAACCTTCAAACAGGTAAATAATTTTTTTTATATAGCGCTCCATGCCAGCTTTTCCCAGCATTATTTAAAAAATAGGCTTGGAAAATTTCATCGGGGTGAAAATTAAACTCTGAGTCCTCTGAAAGAGTGAGATGAGGGGATAGGATGGGAAAAGGGAGATTTTAAATGAGATGACGGGACAGGATGGGAAAAAGGAGATTTTCAATGAGATGAGGGGACAGGATGGGAAAAGGGAGATTTTAAATTACAGATGTTGTGCTGAGCCCACTGATAACAGTGTTAATGCCTTGCCGTGTCTCTCGCAGCTTGCTGGCAGCAGGAGGGGGAAATCGCCGAACAGCAAACGTCGTAGCTCATGGCTTTGCTAACCTCTTCATTTTGGACAAAAAGGACTTGAACGAGATTTTGGTGCATTATCCAGAGTCTCAGAAGCTGCTGCGTAAGAAGGCCAAGTGCGTGTCAGGCTGCTGCTTTCTAGCTTGTGGGGTTTCAAAAAAGCCAAGTATGGATTTCAAGATGACAGGGGAGATTTCTCTCTGTGCCAAGCACTGGGGAAGCTCCTGCTGCAGTTGCCAGGCGTTGGGCACAGCCTGCGGGAGGAGAGGAGAGCGAGGCTGGAGCTGCTGCTCTTTGGCAAAGGGCGCCTGTCCCTCCCCACGGGCTGTGGGGCTGGAGGAGCCCAGAGCCAGCCTGGCCCTGCCGCAAAGCTGCAGCGCTAAAAGTGGGTGCGACTCGGAAACAAACGTGGCCAAACTGCATTAATTTAAAAATTCACTAAAATATTCACTTTAGTTTTTAGCATTACCTGGATTTGTTCTTCTGTCCTTCCTAAGATGTAAAAAATCCCTGTCATTTTAAAGTCTGCTTTTTCTACATTACAAAATCCAGCCAATAGAACATGTTCCCAGACTGAAATAATCTCTCCACTTCCTTGCTGTAGGAAAATGCTGAAAAACAACAATAAACCCAAAGACGAGAAAGGAGCACCCGGCGACACACTGATCATCCCCCCGAAAGCTGACACCCCAAAGCTCTTCCAGGCTGCCCTGGCTGCCACGGGGAGGATGGGGGGCAAGGGGCCGCTGGCGCAGCTCCGGTGGCGGCTGAAGGAGCTGAGGGCGATGCAGGAGACGCAGGTCAGTGCAGGGAGGATGGCAATTCGGCTTTACTTTGTCAGGTGCCAAGTTGCTGCTCTCCCCAACCAGCTCCAGATACTGCTATTAACTTACCTTAAAAGAGCGAGCTCGGGTCATCGGGGTCTGACCTAGTGTGGGCAGACAGGAAGGGGTGGTCCAGCATCTTACACATGGCTTTGGGAGAATGGCATTATCCCACAGGGGTTTGTTTTGCAACACAAAAAGGAAATACATCGACTTTTTGCCCAGCTATGCTAAGCCCAAGTCTAGTCCCTAGCTGCGCTACAGCCGCACACAAACATCTCTTCCATGCTGCAGAGACAGAACCACTCATAATTAATCAATGTGCTGGCCGGACAAAGGGTGATGCTGGCATCCAGCATCCACAGACCAGTCAATACTTGCAGAGCTCTCACAGTGCGGTTGGGGCAGAGACCCCCACGGCAGCCGCTCTGTCCTGCCAGCTGTGTGAGCTGCGGTGAAACCACCTTCGCTTTTTGTCATGAGCAACTGAAAAAGAAAGTGGCGCTGCTTTTTTTTTTTTTTTCTTCCAAGTGTCTCTGCTGAACTCATAAAAAAAGCTTGTGTCACCATGTAGACTTTGTTTTTAGACTTCCCAGTGTGGAGCTGTGCAGAGTATTGCATCTGTATGTGTAAAGGGAGGTGAAAGAGCAGCTGATTGGGAGCGCGCGGTGGCCTTGAGGCTGGGTAAATATCCAGGGAGACACTGAGCGTAACTGCATTTCTACAGCCCTTCATAGAAGCTTCACACAATGCACTGCTTAACACTAATATCCAGTTAAAGGCAGCAGTGAAGCTGCCTTTTGTTATTCTGTCCTTCCTAAGGTGTGCTCCATACAGCAGCGTCAACAAAGTTAGGAGGTAACCCCACTAATGGGGGTTGCAGGACTCCATTAGAAGGGTGTCCCTCTCCATGGCACAGCCACAGGTGAGGTTTCTGAGGCTCCTCTCTACAGGAGGCTTTAGGACAGGGCAGCCTGGGGCTGACCCCTCACAACAACACTTCTGCCAAGCTTTTGCCAGGATCAACCCCTCCAGATGCTTCAGGAGCATGACAAGAGCTAGTGCAGGAGGTGCGAGAAAGGTTCGTTGCTCTGTGCATCTCTATGCACTTCTCTGGAGATGTGCAAGGTGTAATCCAGCTGCCCTCGTCACAGGGGTCATCTTTGTCAGCAAGCTGATGTCCTGATGATGAGGTCTGGGGTGGTGAAACTCTGTGAAACACCCGCCTGCCTTGCACAGCGCAGACGCCGTGGTTGGGGGTACTGGACAAGCGTCTCCTAAGCCTTTTTTTTCCCCCCCCTTTTTTTTTTTTTTTTGGATCGCAGGGTTCCAGTTTCAGTCCAGACCCACCAAAATCACCAGTGCACCGGAGGTCTCCTGTCACCTCCCACAAAGCACGCACTCACCTGGGAGAAGAAATATTCTCGAAATCTTCTGATAGTTTGGTCACCATTCGTGTGATTTCTACAGCACAACAGGATGAAGAAATCCTTGCTGCTGAGATTTCAGAGAAAGAGGAAGAAGAAAAAGAAGAGAAATGAAGATCAAGCAGGTCCTGGGGCAGGAGTAGGAGTTAAGCAAACACCTGAGGTAGAAGCTTTTTGTCATTGAAGATTTTCATGCAGCAACTGTAGGCTTTGCTAGGTGCTGCGGGTAGGATCTGCCTTTCTTTTCTGCCTAGACCTTCACCCACTGTTGATAAAACCTTCTGCCATATGACCCAGAACCATACAAGGTTTCTGTGCTCTGGAGATCTATTTTTATTGAGCATCTTTATGAACATTTCCACTAAATCTCAGGCCAGTCCTCTTGCTTCAAAATCCAGCCTTATGGAGAAGGGTGCCTGAAGAAATTGCTTTTTATGGTTCTGGATGGTTAATGAGTGTTCAGATAAAGCGTGAAGAGTTATTCACCTCTGACAGCTGAGTCACCACTTGGCCAGGAACAACCAGAGAAAAAAAAACAAACCGAGAAGGTTTCTCTGTTGGGCTCAAGGTTGTCAGCAGCAGCTGGAGAGTGATTCATCCAGAAAAGATGTGGACTATATTCACAAGCCGACCACAGACCAAATCATACTGTCACGAGGAGGCTGAGGTCCACTCTGGTGGTCACGGATCTTTCAGTGATGGAGAAGCACAATCCTGGATGAGATGTTCCTAGAGATCCCTTCCAGCCCTGGGTTTCCATGGGTGCACCAACCTGCTGCTGCCTGAGGGATAAACTGAGTGCAGGACTGGAGAAGCTATGTTGCTTTCCAGCTGGGACAGGAAAGAGAAGTGCAGTAAGTGCTCTTCTCTTCCAGACAGCGTTTCAGAGTCAGGCCAGAGCCCGTAGAGTGCAAACAAGTGTGCACAAGTGTGCAGGAGGTCCCTGTGCCCATTGCTGGACCTCAGTGACCTGCCGCATTTCCATCCCCTTTCGGTCACTTGATTGTCTCTGGGCCTTGTTTCCATGGAGAAGTCGCTCTGGTCATGCTCATCGCTGCACCAGGGTGCTTGTGAAGGTGCTCTCTAACCAGCTGCTGGACGGGAAGGCGAACGCCTGGTTAGCAGCCAGCACACCCAGCTGCTGGCTCGAGGAGTCCGATCTTCCACCAACACCACCAGTTCCTCACCTTCCTCACACCCTGCACCAACGAGAGCTTAGTGGGTGAGATGATGCTGGGTTTGGCTGGCTGGGTCTCCATGGCACTGCTGGCCCCATTGAGAGGAGCCAGTTTCCATCCTCTGGAGGAAAAGCTGGGGCAAGTTTTGCTGCAGGGAACAGCCCTGGAGCCGCGGCTGAGGGATTTTTCAGGTGTTCAGCAAATCTTGTGAGCAGTGCTGCAGGTTCCACAGGTCTGGCTGTTCGTGATGGGTCTCAGCACCGGCGCCATCCCCGTAGGTGGGTGATCCCTCTTCCCATCAGCAGCCTGGGGCTGATCTTCACCTCCTACAACGTCTTCTTATATTATTGCGTTTTTTCCCCTCTCTTGCAAAATAGGTGGTTTTCTGTGGTGGAAAAAGCTAGAATATATATTAGTGTTGATTAACAATGGCTTGCTCTTTTTTAAACAAATTCAATGCGCTCCAATATACTGCAGGAGGGTCTGAAGCCACCACTGCCCTTAACATTGCAGGGGAAAACCTGGGCTTACCTAAACCTTCCTAAAGGTTTCTTGTCCTCAAGCATTTACAAGGAGTTCCATGCAGGGTAGGAGGTTTCAGCAGGGAGCGCAAAGTATTTTTTTTCACTAGATAAATATTTATATAAGCAAAGGAGGAAACACGCAAAAGTCAAACTAGGGTTCTGATTTGTTGCTATGATTTGATACGGTTTAGAAAAAACGTTTAAATAAGTAGTGGGCTGTAATGGGCTATATAATTCACTATATCTACAATAAACACCACGTAGATTACCATTTGTTTGCTGTGGATATATTTCAAAATTCCAGTTGTTTTCTGTCTTTTTGCTCACTGCTGCACCAATGGAGCCAGTAAATCCCCATGTGTGCTTCCCAGATTTTCCAATAAACTTTTTAGGCACTCAGAGGTCAGTAATACTAGTAGTAGAATTGTTATATTTTTTAATCACCAGAAGAAGGGAAAAAAACTTTCTCAAATGGCAAATACTTGCGTGAAGATCTTAATTTTCAAGATGCAGCATTAGATGGTGATGGATACATAACTGGTCATTCTGGAATTGTGGGGAAATTCGAAGTTATCCTCCTCTTTGATCTGTTTATTGCTTTAATTCTTTAGGGAGATTATTTTCTAGGTAATAATTAAGGTCAAGGTAGGGTTGGGCTTACAGGCTGGGTTGGAGAGTTGAGCTCGGATCTGTTTGCTGCGCAGGACTATTTAAAAATCACAGGTAGGTGAAGGAGATGGGCAGCTCGTTTAGTGCCTCTTGGTTTGGGGATTGCCATATACTGGCTTTCCGCTGAGCTTTTTAATTCCATTCTTTTACCAGCTCGCTGTATTTGCAATAGGCTTCCTTTGTACTGGTTCCCGTGAAATATCTTGCAGCTCTTATCACAGGTCTGTTCTTTCCACTGCCCTTGTAACGTTCTTGATGGATTTGGTAATGCTCCATGTACCTTTACTGCATTTCTGATTAGCTTTTGCGCATTCCATTTTGATGTCCTTAAGTGTTGGATAGATCTGATATGAGATCCTCTAATAATATTAATGCAGTATCTGGGGGATCTTGCCATGCAGTTGCTTGTTACCAGTCCAGCACCTTGGAAACTCTGCATTGCAGTCTTCCTCCTGACTTATATTTCTGATTAAGGGATTTCTCAGAGGTCCATAGTCATAGAAACCAGGTCCTCTTTCCTTGATATTTTAGCTGTTTCTGCTTTTGAGTGAAAAAGGTGGAACAGATAATTGCTGAAGGAAGAAGCAGAGCTTGCTGTTATTGGATCTGTATTAATGCGTAAGGTTTTGTCTTACTATCACAAGTAGCATCTTTATTTGAGGCTTTATATATACTGTTTTAATACATATAAATACTTTTGTATGTATATATACACTTTTTATACTGGAAGTGTATTCATATTCCTTGTGGCCTGTGCTGTTACATCTTTCAGAAAAGTGGTACTGAAATAAAGTTCTGTATGAAGTTGGAGAAGACAAATGTCTCTGATAAAAAAGTCCACCTACAAAAGGAATAATGTAACCAACCATAGACATCTGACTGTGGAAGAAGTTGTTTTCCTCTGAATAGAAACAGGGCAGGTAGCTTCTCTGTATTTATAGTCGGAGCAATCTTTTAAAAAGATTAAGTGCAATTGCAGGTTAATCACTGATAAGGCTATAATGAAAGTAAAAACAAATAAGCAGGTTTGGGGATTAGATTCAGGTCTAGAAAGAAATTGCAGGATAAATGGAAAGCCCAGTTAAATGGTTTTAATTCAAAAGCTTGAAATAAAACTAAGCACTTTAACCTTGAAACCTGGAGACCTTAACCAGGACATACTCCTAATTCTGGGAACAGTCTGTAAACCATTTTTCTGCCTATATATATGTTTTCCATTGTGTAGATCTGCTTTGAGTCATGGTTGCAACTAAATCCCCCTGAATCTCTTTTACCTTCCTCTAAAATGGAGCTAATACAGGTCTGGTTTGTCTGTCCTGAGCACACAACTCCTTTTAAGTGCAATAATGGTCCCACTGGAGTTAGTACCCTCAAAAAAAAAGCCAGATCACTATTTGGGAAGGGGTCACACAGACGTACACAAGCTGACGGGTGCCCACACCAGCATTCATTAACAGCAGCTTAGGTTTAGCTCAGGCTGGCTGACGTTTTTCCGTTTCTCATTCTTTCCTCATGTGTTCATTCTTATTTTGGGACAAAACTTTCCAACTTTGGTTCATGTGCTAGGGTGAATGTCTTAGGGAGATCTGAGCAATATCCAGCAAGCTGGGTTTGAGTCATCGGAAGAAGTAAAACCTAGATGCTTATTTCATGCATTTTCTTCTGCTTTCAGAAGTCAATTGATGCATGAGAAGAGAGGGATGTCAAACAGGTAAAGTCTACAAACTGTTTTCTTGGGTAAATTGGAAGTAATTTGGAAGGCATGTAAACAGCTGGAGGAGACAGATAAGGTTGAGGGGATGCTGTGGGGGTGCTCTGGGGTGGCCAGGGGACATCTCTGCCCTCTCTGGGCTGTGACATCCAGGGCATGGCATGGCCTCGTGTGCCTCACACTTTTTACAGGTGCTGGCTTTGCAAACGTGAGCTCACCGGCATGGCCACTGCTGCCTTCCCAGCTTTAACTGGTCTGACATGGCTGGGTTTGCTTCCACGCAGTGGGACCACTGCCACAGCACAGCGTGAGCATCCTTCTGCATCCTGGAACCTCCCGTGGGTCTCCCCAGGGATGGTCCAAATTCGCCCCTGGGTGAGCATCACGTGGGCTGTGCCATGCCATTCTGTCTTAGCAATAACCCGAAGAATGAAGACCAGCCAGACTAGTTACTCATTCTAGATAAGAGGCTCTTTTGTGCTGTAGAAATACCAATATCACGTGTAAATCTCCCTGCTGCCATGGTTACCAGCTGCCGTTACAGCCGCCGGCAAGACAGGGCTCGTAGCATTGACAGGGCTTCTGGGTCTCCTTTATGCTAGGGGAAACTACAGCCATAAAACCACCATTATGCCCCAAAAAGGAGGGGGGATGTTTGTGAGAGCTGCATGACCCCCGTCAGGGTGAGCTGGCCACATCTGGCGTTAGGATGCTCAGAGCTGCCTGTGTGCAGTGTCACTGCCCTGTCACCGGGCATTAGGCTCTGCGGTTTATAAATTCCTCACCAGTAACCTGAAACATGATTTTCAAAGTGAGAAAAAGGCGCTGCAGCCTGGGCGGGCAGAGATCGGCTCTGCCCTGTTTCCTGTTTTTCTGGCGTTTAGGAAAGACCTGACCTCTTGGCGCTCTCGCTTTTTATACCAACGTGCTTCTCATTAAACTGCTTTCCTGAGCACTAATTAGGGTGGTTTTCCTTTTGTAAATTAGCCTGATACGATCTGTGTCTCTTGGCAGACACCCTCCAGAGCAGGAGCCCAGGTCTTTGTGTTTGATCGCTGTTTATTTTGCAAATCTCCCCGGTTTTACTGTTCTTGGCTGCCTTCTAGAAATTGCTGGCAGGTGGAGGTTAATGGGAGGGAAATGGGGTTTTCCAGCTCGCCTGCCTGGAGAAACAGGAGAGTTTTTGGCACTACAGGGCCCTTCTGACTTTTGGGGTTGGTGGGATGGTGCGGGCACTCAGCAGAGCTTTACTCTGAGCTCCTTCCCATCCCTTCCCACTACCCTTGTGTGGTGTGTGGTGGAAGAGCAGGTCTGCAAGGAAAGGCACTGCCTCAGCCAACCTTTTAACAGGTGACAGAAAAAAAATCCAACTAAGACACTTATTCTGTGCAATTAAACCACTTTCAACTATAGCAAATGCTCAGAGCAGCAGTCCCAAGTGACCCCAAACCCATTGGGGTGGGAGAAAGTCCACCTGTCTGTGGATGCTACTAAATAGGTTGTGTCAGCAATTTACCTGGGACCAATGGTGCTCAGGAGGGGATGGACTCTAATCGGCTCTCATTTTCTTAATGCACTGGCAGATGGGAGCAGAGGGGACATTGCTTTCTGTGTCTGCAGTCAGGGACAGGGCAGATATGCCAGAAGTTTGCACAGGCTGAGAAATTCAGTGGTAAAGGCGACACTGGGTGCGGGAAGCCATCCCCTGCCTTCATTCGCGGGGAGGCTGGCGGCAAGGGGAGCGTCCCTGGGCGGCTCTGCCACCCTGGCTCTGCATCCACTGCTGGGACCCTTCTGGGACCAGGCACCATTACAGACCATCTTTACAAAAGCATTTGCTGGTCCTTAGCAAGCGAAGAGGAGAACTGCTGTGGGGCTTCACCCTGAGATTTGGATGGAGCTGGCAAAGCCCTTGATGAAAAGGCAATGATTTTCCTGTGCCAGTGTGGCACCGTGCGTGGAAAAGCGTGGTGAAGCATCCCACCCCAGATTGCTGCTGCCAGCATCAGCCACGCCAGCACAGCCACCGCTTGCTGCCAGGGTGACAGGAGTCCCCACGGGCCGTGCCCAGAGCTCAGCACCCTTCCCAGGCCGTGCCCAGCCATGCACACCCTGTGCGCGCTGGCGGGACTGTCGGTGCAGGGCTGGAGCAAGGGGAGCAGCCAGAGGAGCGGGATGCAGGCTGCGGAGAGCATCCCTGCCCACGGCAAGGAGGGCGAGCGCCGCGGCCACAGCGGGTATTTCTGCCAACCCAGGGGTGTCGTGGGGAGACTGGTGCATGGAGGAGGATGCTTCCAAAAAACGTGCCCGGGACCAGGGTTGGCCTGGCCGGGCCCCCAGGTGAGAGCAGTGGGGTGGAGCTGGGGGCGAGCGACGTGGAGGCTGCTTCAGAAGCAAAGGCTGGGCATGAAAGCTGGAAAATGCCTCTGGATTGGAGTTCTTTTCATGAAATGTGCCTGGATGTTTGCACACAGGCTCTGTATTTCTTCTGCCACTGTTTTTGAGGGAGTTAATTAAGCAGCACTTTTTGTCTGGTGGGATGAAGGTAGCTGAATAGATGTGTGAGCACTGGGGAGCCCCAGTCCCACCTCACCTGGGATGCTGAGTGTCCTGGCCATGCCTCAGTTCCACCTTGTGTACCATTAGTTTCTCCATCTTTATTTTTCATCCAACACTTCTCTAGGATCCCCAAACGGACCTGAAAGCCAAGGAAGGTTTGCATGACAAAAGCAGCAAGCTGGCAGTTATTCTATGTCAGTCTGCATAAACCCTCCTGCCTGCGCTGCTGAATTTTTCTTAATGTCTCCTTGTTTTTCCAGTTGTGATTGATTGCCAAAGGGATCTCCTGGTAGAGAGGACTTGGGGTCATCCTTCACATCCCGCTCATCTCTAAGGCATATGCATAAAAATATGGGTGTGGGTCTGCTCCTCTTCGTAAAGACAAATTAAATGAGCTCACGCTGTGCCAGGCGCAGGCGGCAGAGCCAAAGCGGGTGGCTGTTTAATATTCACTGGGAGCAGACGTAAAAGTTTTCCTTTCTAAAATAGCCTTGCACAGCACCGTGCTGCTCCATTTTCCCTAAACCTTAGCAGGAGGCTGGAGTTTAACATTTCCTTTGATTGTCTTCCCAACTTCCACCAACTAAGCCAAGAAGCAGAACACACTCATTGAGTGTAAAACCTGCTTTGAGGATAGATCCTGACACTTTATTTGCAGTTTTCAATTCTGTAGTCTGTTGCAGACAGAATGATGTATTTAAAACACCAACACAGGAACAAGAAATTATTCTTTCATGTTGAAACAGCATGATTTTTTGTGGTAGCTGTGCATCTATTTGTGTATTAAGAGGAAAAAATAGTTTTCCCTTTAAAATTTTGGCAGATAGATTCAAAGATCTCTTTGGCAACTCTTCCTATTAATTGAGCTTCGGTCCTGGTTAAGTCCACAAGAATTAAATCACCATGAAATATATTTCAGTAAATTAAGCTAGAAAGACCTCAGCCTTTTTCCTTGTTAAGTGGGAAGCTGCAATAGTACGGGGTGGGCTGGCATGCTGCAGCTCAGGGAAGATAACAGCAGGGAAGACATCACCCAGGAGCACATGGAGGCGCTAGGAGCATCCCCACAGTGCTGGGGAAATGTGGGATGGGATGGAAATGGGGTCCTGGGCACAGCTGAGCCAGAACATGCTTGGGCTGTGGCCAATGGACTCTGCTGGTGCCCACCCAACTGCTGCTGCATCGCCTGGGCAAACGTAGGGACATCCATTATATATAATGGGTGTAAATAATGCATGGGAGGGTAATGTTTCTGTCCCGCTGGAGGGCTTTTGGTGTCAAAGCTGCTGAACAGGGGTGGTACAGCATCCTGTACACGCTGGTGCTGAGACATGGTGGGACAAGCGGAGCAGCTGGACCGTGCCCGCTGGACATCCCTGGGATACGTGAAAATCTGTAGGTGACCCAGAGTGTGCCGAGGGCTCGTGCTGGGCTGGACTCACAGCGGGATTTTGCAGACGGCTTGATATTGAGCAGTCAAAGCTGGTTAGCAGGAAGGCTTTTTAACTCCATCGGAGAATATCCCACCTCATTTGCATATTCATCTCTTTGTTAGGTGCAGCTTTTGTGTTGCAGTCAGGATGCAACTGAGCCTGTCTCATGGATTTCCTTTAGCTGGTGCATTTACTTTATGACCACAAGGGCATTTCCCTCTTCCCTGGAGAGGCTCTTACTGATTTACCTGTGCCCATGTCTAAACTAGCTGGGTATTATTAGTGAGCCCTGCATTCTTCCAGCCTCCCCGGCACAGCACAGCTACTGACATCAGCTCCAAAACTCTATTCCCTAAATTATTCAGAATTACTGCTTTTGCTTCATTTCTTCTACAAAGTCAAGCACACTTTGGAGGGTACTAAAAATAAATAGTTTTGCTGAGAACGGGATGTATTTTTTTTTAAAGATCACTCCTATTGCTTGTGCCTGTGCCTGCCTTTGCACACCCTGTTACTGGTGCCACCCAGCCAGGGTAAGGGGATTGATGGCACCACGGAGGCTTGGCTTCAAGGAGAAAATGAGCAGCAGAAGTAGCAAAACTCTGGGAAAAAAAAAAAAAATCCCAATGACCCATCTGTAGCTTCTGTCTTCATAGACTGTTTTCATTAAAAATAATTGCAGAAAGCACCCGAGGTCCTGAGTAGGAGGTCCCAAGGATGCCCCATAAGCAAGGTGGTCTCCTGCCAGACCAGGAGCTCCGACACCTCCTGCTTGGTATGCAACGATCTTTCCAGTACAGCTTTAATTTTTATGTGCTGTATAAAAGGTCCTGGATGGAATTTACTTGGTATGAAGCTGCTCCCTTGCTGGGTCCACTCAAGCCAGCATGGGCATCCCCCCAGCCAACCAGGCAGTTTTAGCCTTGGCCAGGACACCTCGTGTTTATTCTTAGCTTTGTTTCTAAGAAGTGCTTTATAAGCAGGAGCCCGTATTGGTTAATGCCATGAAACATTAATGCCTTAGCAGGTGAGCTGCCGTCCTCCCGCGGAGCAGCTCCCAGCTCCCCAGCAGCCGGCATGGAGCAGGGGATCCCGGCTGTGCTTTGCTCAGGGGAGGCGGGAGCATGAAAGCCAAGTGGTACCTGAAGCCAGCTGCAAAATATGATGAAGAGAAAAGGTAGGTAAAAGGGAGACGTGGAGGCTGAGGCTTGGGTTAGATGACTCTGCAACACAGTCCAAGGTAGAAAATCTGGAGGGATGGAAGAGCGTCCCATCTGATGGCTGCTACATCAGGCACTGCACTTCCCTGACTGCGTGCAGAGTAGAGTTTTTCTTTGAAAAAGATGTCACTTTTATAATTTCCTCTATACAAAGGAGATTCGCACGGGAGGGACACAGGCAGAGCCAAGCCGTGGGGTGCAGCAGCTCCCAGCCGCACCGGCCAGCTCCTCAGTTCTGCACCGGCCCCACGCTGCCCTGGGCAGCTGCCTCCCACCCCAGCAGCCCAAACCCGGCCTAACCAGCTGTGGGGTTTGGCCAGAGGGGCTGAGCCGAGCAGCTGCGGAGCCCTCGCCACCATCCAAAGCTGCTGCCGAGGCCGGCAGCATCCCAGTGTGTTGGATTTAGGCAGTGATCTTTACAGCACCCCTCGCCAGCTCCTGCTCTCCACCCAGCTCAACGCAACCCTATCGGAGGGATCGGAGCCTCCGGGTTAAATTAATTCAGTTGGTGAACTTTAAAACGGGTATTAAATTTCTCAGGAGCATGCTAAGACTTAATTAAAACTC
The DNA here is from genome assembly GCA_013399365.1 of Pampusana beccarii. Classification (NCBI taxonomy): domain Eukaryota; kingdom Metazoa; phylum Chordata; class Aves; order Columbiformes; family Columbidae; genus Pampusana; species Pampusana beccarii. The sequence continues at coordinate 681,857 of VWYH01005714.1, forward strand.
CTATCTTTGTGTGAAATGTAGGAATGCAGGGGGTTTGTTCCTGCTTTGGTAAGCGTTTCATGTCGGCTTGGCAAACCGTGCCTCAGCAATGCCGAGAAATCCCCTCACCTCCTCAAGGAGGAGCAAAATTAGAATAATGAGCTGGGTTATAATTAATCGTGCTCTGGGGACGCGTTCTCACGATGTCTGGTGCTTCTGGTGAGAATTTTCTACAGTGAGCATCCCAACATACAAGAGGCTTCAGGTATGCTCCTGCCTGCATTCCTGGACTAGGTTGTCAGATTGCTCAAAGGGAGGGGGAACTAAATTTTTGCTGAGATTTGGGGGATTCTTTTAGCTGTCTTACAGATGTAGGTTAAACATTTGCTTGGAGCACAACAAATGCCTAATGCAAAAGGCCCCGCTCAGCTATGTGTTTTGATCGCTGGAGCTTCCCTTCATCCAAGTAAAAGGCGAATTAACCTGCCTGACTTGACAGCATCGCTTTTCGGCTATGGAAAAGGCTGGGCTAAAAGCAAAGAGCTAAACCCACGCCGAGGTCACCGTCCCCCGGCAGTGTGCCCCGCGGCGGGCCGGTGCCATCCGCGGAGGGACGCCGTGCTTCGGCGCTGATGGTCATCGATCTATCGAGCCTTCCCGCTACCTGCTGGGTGCTGGCAGGAGGGTGCCGCGGGCAGCCAGCCCCGCCGCTCGCTGCCTTTTCTCTGCCTGCCTGCAAAGCGGCATTTCTAAAAATACCTTCAGCGATGCCGTCAGCCGGTGCTTGCTCAGGTCATGGAGACGTGACAGCCAAGAAAAGGAAAACCAGGCTGAGATAATCCCAGGTGGATCCCTGCAGAGAGGGGGTAGGAGCAGGGCCTGCAGCCCCCCGCCCAGTCCGGCAGCAAGTGAGCATCCCCTGGGATTTACAGCACTCCCTTGAACTAAATAGCATTGCGGCCAAGGGACACGGAGCCCGGCCACCAGCGTGTGTCCATGCATTCAGCCCTAAATAACCCAAATTTTGGATCCCTGGGGATCCTGTCCCTGGTGTGTTGAGGCTTCTGAAAATCAGCTCCATGGTTCAGAGAGGGGGCGTTTAATGCTCACAATTGATTATTTGTATATGACCGTTGGCAGAAACCCCTCATCTCAAATTTTGCTCCATCTTTATTCATTAAGTTATTTTTCTAAACGGGGGAATTCACACATATGCCTGGTTAATTTAGACTTATTTGATGTAATTGATACAACTTACGTGCATTGCATAATTGCAATGCCATTAAAAACCTGAAGCATTCAAAAGCAAGGAAATTACCAGTTAAAGTCATTTACATAAACATTTATTTTACCCTTACAGCTCATAAATTAAGTCAGTGATGGTATGGCATTACAGTTGCTATCAGAAAGCAGAAAGTAACTTTATGTGTGCCAATACTATCACTGAACCAGACAAAGAAGCCGCCCAGATACTATTAATAGGATATTTATGCAAGTCAGCACAACTGCTTAGGGCCTCTACAGTCACGTATATACATGTGTGCATAGGCACACACACACATATCCATCCACACTGAGGGCTCCGTGCTGGGAATGCCAATAAACCTCGGCTGAAGCAAATGGGAGGTGCTGCTTTGCAGAGGCTGGGAGGTTTTTGCCGGTTTTTCTGCCGGGCTGGCTGCGGGGGGAGGCAGCCGCAGCACAGAGCACGAGGCAGCTGCTGGGATGGCGTTTGCTTCTCAGAGACAAGGTGCTGTGCTAGGGGCGGATGGCGTGGGGACATGGAGGTGACCCTTCCCAGCCCTCTTTCCCTGCGGTGAGTGGCAGGAGCAGCTTGTTGTGTCCCCCTCTGGTGACACCCCATCACCCCCCCATCCATGGGGCTGGCTTATGGCATGGGATGGGGCAGCCTGTCCTGGGGGGTCTCTGAGGATGCCCAAGAGGAAGATGTCAAGATGAAAGGACAAATCCAAATTGTGTTCCAAACCTGGCCAGAGTGAGCAAAAGGCTGTGACTGAAGTGGGAGGTGAAGGGCCCCTGGCCTGGGGGGAGCACACCCCACCGGCAAGCAGAGCCTTCTCCTTCCCAGCCCTGCAGGGCTGGCACCAAACCTGCATCTCCCAAGGGATCGTCACCCCTTCATCCCTAAATCCCCCAGGAGCTGTGTACCCCACGGGTCAGCCCGATGTCAGGCATGCGGACGTGAGCCATCAGCACGGGGCGCCCGCTGCCGCTGTGGATGCCAAGTGAAGTTTTGTTGTGGGAAATATCCAGTACTGCCGGTTAATTCCCATGAACAAGTCATGAGTAACTTGTGTCACCCAAACCAGCCATTAACATAATTATTGTATATGCAATACAGACAGGTAGATACGAATCATGCCCTAAAAATGTGTATAAATCATATTTAAAGCAGAACCTTTTATTGCCTTTCTGACACCAGGGCCTTTGGAGAGATCTTGGGGCACGTTGTGCTGTTTTCTTCATGCCTGAGGGTTACAAACAGGTTGCTTTCCAGGTGAAATCTGTGTCCCCGAGGCCCCGGTGAGCCCGGGGTGCCGGTTGGCATGGGTGTGGTGGGGACATGGTGGAGGGTGAGGGCACAGCTTGTCACCTCTGGTCCTCAGCATATGGGTCACCAGCACCGTGGTGGCCTTCTTGTTGATGCTGGTGGCCCTGTTCCAACTGTTCCCCGGGGAAGAGCACTGCAGGCATGCTGGGGTTTGGTGTTGGAGGAGAAGGGCAGGAGCTCCCCAATAAGCCATGCTGAGAGGGGTGCATGGGTGGGATGGGGCTACACCGCGGGTCCCAAAGACCACCGGGGTGGGAAGGATCAGGGACACGCCAGAGGTACCTGGGGCATATCCGCAGCACCAGGGACAAACTGGGAGCCCCCCCGGGCTCTGACGAAGCGGGGTCAGGGGAGCACGGGTGGACCAGGATGCCCTAGGAAGGGCGACACCAGGGCTCCCCTGAGCTCCCCAGGGCTCCGGCAAGAGGGGCTGGGAGCGCACCGGGGCCGCACCGGGAGCTCCCCGGGGCCCGGCCGGGGCCGCTTTCCCCACCCCGGAGCCCCCTGCCCGCCGGGACCGCCGCCGCCCGGTGCGGGGGTGGGGGGCGAGCTCCGCCTCCGCCGCCCGTCGGGGGGTTTCCATGGCAACGAGAGCGGGGCGGAGCTCAGCGTTTCCGTTACCGAAGTGCCCGGGAGGGCGGGGACGGGCATGGGGCCGGGGTGGCGCCGGCTGCCCCGCCGCTGCCGCTGCCCCGCGCCCGGTGAGTGGTCCCGCGGGGGCGGTACCGGCACCACCGGGGGTGGGGGAAGCAGGACCGGACCGGGACTCCTTTTGTCTGAGGGGCGCCCGGCTCGCAGCACCCGGCGCGGCGGCGAGAGCACCGTTCCCCGTTAGCCTGCAGCGGGCGGCGCCGCTGGGATCGGAACCGGCATCGGGATCGGCACCGGGACCGGCAGCGGCACCGGCGGGGCGCGGGGCGGGGCGTTACCGGCCTCTGCGCACCGGCACCGGGGGGGCGCGGGGCNAAGGGCCCCTGCGGCGGGCGGGGCGGCACCCGGGACTCCGCTGGCCCCTCTCCCGCCGAGGCACCCCCGGTCCCGGCGCTGCACGGTGGGGCCCGCCCGGCTCCGGGAAGCGGCGAGGGCTGCGGGGGTGCCGACCGAGCAGGGTGCTGCCCCGGGCTGCCCGCGGTCCGGGACTTAATAAATAACCCCGAACTCGCAGTTAGGAGGAGCCTGGAAAGGCTTCAGGAATGAGTAAATTAATTACAGACACAGTTTATGTCACATCCGCCGGGAGCACAGAGGGAGCCCGGGGCGTTCGGTGCCCCGACCCCAGAACTGAAATCGGGATTGATGCAACTTTCCACGGGATTCGGGTGTCAAGGACGGTGTTGCCGTCGTGGTTTGCTCCAGCGCGGTCCCCTGGGCTTTTGCAGCTGGACACCGAGGTGGGCTGAGATGTCTGTCCTTGCGCTTCTCTGCAGAGGTGTCGTTGCGCTCGGGACTGCTGTGCCATGATCACGTCCTGCAAAACCTGGGATCTGGGATCTGTGCCCTCTGCGAGAGCCACCTGGAAGACTAAGGACCTTCCCCTGGACGGTGAGTACGGCACAGTGGCTCGTCCTTTTCCCTTGGGGCTCAGCCTGCTGTGCTCACGCCCTTGCTCACGCTTGGGGAAGGAGAGGCTGGGAACAGGCCAGCCTGCATTTTTCACATTTCTTTCTGGATGAAGCTCAGGGTTTGAGAAACAGAGACTCAGAAGCAGGCACAGGGCAGCATGTAGCCAGGAGGGTGAGCAGAGGGGGCTGCCTCCATCTCTCTTCTGGTCCTTCAGGGTTTGAAGCTTAGGGAGAAAGGTTAAAATTTAACATGTAAGAAAGAAAACGGAGCATTACGCATGGCAGGGAAGACGTGGGGCCCTCGCTTCTCCCCGGCCCAGTTCCTTGGAAGGGCTCCTTATCTCTCCCCGCTCCACAGACCCTGTAGGTGAGTTTAATCGAGAGTTTTTCTCTGCAGCCGCTGAGCTGTTTTGCAGATGGGCAGGCAGCTGCTTGCCCCAACCTGCAGCTCTTTGTCAGGAACCAGCCCTTCTCATCTCCCTCGCCAGTGGTGCCAGATGGGTTTCAGCAAAAGGGGAGGCTGAACACCCCCCTATTTGGGCTTTTTTTGCTGTGGGTTTCAGGGTTCACCATTCCTGTGTGCTGGCAGCTGCTTATCCAGGTGCTGCTTCTTCCCTGGCATTCAGGCCAGCCCAGCCAAACGCTGGTCGGCATCAAAGCCTGCGAAAATGGGGTTTTTCAGCTCTTCCTCTGCCCGGCGGCTGCTGCTACTCGTGCCAGGATGGGGAACTCATTACCTTTTATCCGGGCATCTGCCAGCACTTTGGAAACACTGGATTTTCACGGTGCACGCAGAATGTTATGGCTAATTACAGACTGGGAAGAAGTCCAGAGCGATGGACTGACTTTGTCAGGGCACATCTCCCTCCAGATGCTGCCTTTGCTTCTGGCCCAAGTGCCTCCAGATGATTTTAGGAGAAAAAGCTGCTTTAGTGGGGTGTTATTTCTGGGTTGATGTTTTTCCTGCCTGCCAGAGAAGTCGTTTGGCTGCCCGTGGTGGTGGCAGCACTTGTGGCGGGTAGATGAGGAGGGGACACAGGGTCCCCAAGCAGGTTCCATTCGGATGTAGCCCTTGCTAGCTGCTTATCCCATAGCAGAGGAGGACAGAGCCACAGGGAAAAGCTCATTGAGATGCTGTTTTCCTTCCATGCAGCTCAAAACTGCTGCCCTGGCTCCTTTCAGGTTTGGCTGCATGACAAATAAAGGAAATATTTGGGGGCAGTGGAGGGAGGTGACACCGGTAGGGTCCGTTTGTCCGGTTTTGGTGATGCAAGGCGGCTTTGGCAGCTTTTCTGAGAAGGATCGTGGGCAGCGGAGCGGCTTGGTGAGGAGCAGGGGCAGGATGTCCCCAGTGCGGGGATGAATCTGGTCTTGCAGAGGACAGACGGATGCTACAGCCGGAATTCTCATTACTAGTTGTTGGCAACTAGTCTCCGCCCCCCGAAGGGCTAATTTTTCTAATTAACATAATTAACATTTTTAATAAAACTCATGCACCGTCTCCGCCACACCGGTGCAGTGGCGGCAGCGGGGAGGAGGAGGAGGTGGGTTTGCTGAGCGAGGCCGAAGGCTGCGTCCATCCTGGGGTCTCAGGTTGATCTGGTGACGCTTTTCGCTGTCTCAGGCCGCGGGCAGGACACGCTCATCACCAGGAGCAGAGCAGGCGCTTCTCCCAACGTTCCTCTGCTGCCTGCGCTGGTTCACCGTAAAATCCTCGGTGTGAGCTGGTCGGACGCTGCCAACCCCCACGGGCTCTGCCGGGCTGCCCAGGTGAGGAGCACTGAGCCGTCTGTGGCTCGTTCTGGGAGGGTGTTTTTGGGGGGTGGGAAGGATGCCCTGCACCCTGCCGGTCCCATCCAACCTGGTATTCTCTGATTCTGGGATCCCTCGGTGTGAGCTGGTGGGTTCCCCCGGTCACCGCAGCCCGTTTCCACCCCAACCCCAGCACTGCGTGCCTTGAGCAGAGCTGCTGCCGGCGTGGGGAGGGGAAGTTGCAAGGCATCAAAAAATGCTGGGGAACAGCCCAGAATAATATTTTCTGGGTCACTTCTGGGTCATGTAGGCAGGAGAGCTCAAGGCAGAAGTGTGATAAGAAAATGCAGCACTGTGAGGTGGTGTTTGCCAGCGGGATGAAGGAGGAGGAGGAAGGCTACCATGGCCAGGGACAGTGTCAGGACACCATGTACTGGTGTTACTGGCACCAGTTCATTCTGGGCTTCGGGCAAATTATTTAAATTCCTCTTCTTTGAGAGAAGGAAAACATCTTCTTATCTCACACCAACCTTGACGAATTCCCTCTGGCAAAACCCTCCCAGAATCTCAAATGTAGAGGCACTGCAGACACACGGATTCTCCAGGAGGATGCTGCCACCGCCTCCTTCCAAATTCTTCTCAGAAATACTTGGCATGTACCAAGTAGTCACCCCTCTGCCAGGGTAAGACGCATTTCCCTGGCATTGCTGGCCCACGGGACAATGCCACAGGCTCTGAGATAAGACAGAAGTAAGAAAAGGCACTTTGGAGCGGGGCAGGGAGTGATTCTGTGAGCTGGGCTGATCGGCAGCTCAGATTTCCAAAAGCATCTGTGCTGTAGAACTTTTTTAAATGGTGATTTAAAAAAAAAAAAAAAGCAGGTTTTGTTTGTTTCGTTTGGTTTTGTTGTTTTTTGTTTTGTTCTGTTTTTCCCCTGCAAGCCAGTGATAGATGCCATAGATGCAGAAAATCGGGACTTTTTCTATATTCCTTTCCCTCCTTCCAGATTTCTTCTCTGTTTTCTTCAGAGGTCTACTTCATCTCACGGGGCATGGCATTACCTGAGCCACAGCTCACCAGTGAGCAACTTCCCATTCAACCCCACGTGCAAGCTAGTCTTTTTTTTAAAGCCATAAAGAGAAAAATAGATAATATTCAATATAACTGCATGACCAAGCAGAGGGAAGGAATTGTTCACGGGGAGAACTAAAAGCACCACAATAAGTTCATCGCGGCAGCTTCCCGGCACTGAAATCCCTCACAGGGAGGGTTTCCCTGGGTCCTGCTGTTCTCTGTGACCTGTGTCCTCTGGACATACCAGCTGCCAGCACCGTGTCCACCACAATGTGCGTGGTTGCCGCATCTCAGCTCTCCCTCCCGTTTCTTGTGGTGGACACAGGCCCTGCGGCACACAGCGGGCGAGCGGCAGGAGAACTGGCACCCGACACCGGCCACGGCCACGGAGGAGCCGCTGACGTCCCCCCGCGAGCGGGCAGCTGCCACACCAGTGCCAGCAGCCTCCACCATGAACCTGGAGAAGGCAGGTAAGGGGGAGCCGGGATGCGGCAGCGGGTGCTCGGGAGGAGGGATGAGCACCCGGTACCTGCCGGTACCTGCGTCCCCGAGCAGCTCCCAGTGTGGGGCAGCTGGTGGGAAGGGGCAGGGATGCCAGAAGGATTCTGCATGGCAATGGTAACGGGGCAGAGCCGTGGAAACACCTGCCTTTCCAAATGAGTTTCAAAGGATTCTGGAAAACAGGCAGGTCAGTGTGCTGTGCCTGCCGGGTCAGTGTGCTGTGCCTGCTGTGCTCAGAGCCCACATCGCCACGTCTGCCCAGTGGTAGATGTAACTCGGGTCCAGCTGGCACCTCCTCTCCCAAGGATGCTCTTGCAGGAGGAAGGTTTGAGAGCAAGGACGAGCACTTTATCCGTGTGGGATCACCCCTGCCCGGCAGTTTGACTTGCAGCCGGTGCCGTGGCTTTGAACCCAGCTCTGTCTTCACTCCCAGCCCGGGATTAGTGTGGGTGATGTGTGCAGACACGTGGTGTTTCTGCAGGAGCCCTGGTGCCTCCTGTAATCCTGTTTTATCCCTGCGTGCTCCCCAGGGGGTGAGAGCTGGTGTGTCAGTTTTAGAAGTTTTGGGGTGGGTTTTGTGTGTGTTTGGTTTAAAGGGAACATCACAGTCCCCTGCCTGAGCTGGGCTGAGCTTTTGGCGTGGAAAGAAAGAAAAGCTGGTGCCTCTCAATGCTGTTTCAGGGTATCCAGCCCAAGGCAGGAAGACAAAATCTGGCCATCACTTCTGCAGACATTGCCGAATAAGTCCCACGGCATGCAGTCGACAGCAGAGCTGTGGGTTGGTCTCAGCATTTCAATTTTTGCCTGCTCTGCTAGCTTTTAAATTCCTTTTAAAGGTAGAAAGCCTGATTCACAGACCAAAAAAAAAAGTTGTCTCTTGTATTCGGGACGTTTCCCATAAAGCAGGCAGCATCTGCCTGCAGGCAGCGAAGCGATTCCCAGCATCACCTCCTGCCTTTAAAACCTGAGGTTTCTGGTGGCAGCGGATGAAATCCACGGCAGGCGGGGAAGGGCGCCGGGCAGCCGGGATCCTGGCCGCCAGTTCATCCACCACGGTGCCTCATCCCCACGCTGGGAATGAGTCAGGCCAGCTCATTTCTTCTTGGGAACAACCAACTTACTTAGGGATTCATTTGGTAAGCTCTGATGTATGGCGAGGTTGGTTTCTGTCAGCACTGGTGGCTCTATTAACCAGCAGAAAACGATGTTTAAAGTAATAATAGGAAAGTCAGAAAGCCAAACGCACAAGGATTGGGCAATATGGCCATTCAGGGTACCTATATAATTTTAATTTGGTTTCCATTATATTTGTGTGTAATGATGCAGTCTTTAATAACATGATCATGTACTGCTTTCGACCGGCACCTGCTCATTCAGAAAAAGGATGCTGGGATGAATCAGAGCGCCGTTCTGAAGGCGGTTGTTATCTGAGTGAGGCAGCAGCATCCCAGTGTGTGATGGGGCTGGGTCACGGCGCGGTGGTGCGGGCAGGTGCTCCGTGTTACAGCCTGGGATGCTCTGCTGGCATTGGCGGGTCCCTTCAGCTGCCACCCCCGGCCTGGGGGCTCACCCAGCCAGACCCCCATCAGTAGCCTGGCCAGCCACAGTTGGCACCGTGGTGCTCGGGATGAACCTCCCCGCACACCACTGCTCTCTGGGCGGCTTCTGGAAGTCCCACAGCCCCATCTCCACCACAGCCCCTAAGGACTTTTCCCATGGTTGCCATCCCATTCCACAGCGAGGCGGCTGGATCCTGACCGGCTCTGTCTTTGCTCCCACTGCAGGAGGGAGGTTCTGCACTGGGAAACGCACCAGCCTGCCGGTGGCCCGGCCCTTCCCGGTGATCCAGAAGGTGATGGCGTCCATGGCACATCTGCAGGAGGAGAAGATGCGGCTGCAGGAGGAGCTGCTGGGGCTGCAGGAGAAACTCGCTGCCCGGGAGAACAATGAGCTCTCCCGCTCTGTCCAGCTGCAAGGCCAGGTACAGGGGGGCAGGGGAAAATGAGGAGGTCCAGCAGGGTCTCCAGCTTCAGGCTGTGCCTTGGCTGGAGCACCACGGCTTGTAGTTAGTGAGGAGCATGCTTGGAAGGAGTGTAGCACCTCCATCATGAACCATCTTCTTTGCTCGGGTGCATAGGTTTGATCTGGGAGCCAAGTGTTCCTGAGCACTGTGGCCATCCCACCGGTTTCAGCTGTGCCTCTGTGGGGATGCTCACAACCCCCCAGTTGATGTTACAGTGACACCGTGATAATGCTGGCAAGGGCACGTGGACGTGACGTGGCTGGGAGGGCTTTGGGCATTGGGGTTGGAGCCCGGCAGCAGTTGTCCATCCCCCCAGCACAGGGCTGCCACAGCAGGACAAGCTCGCTAGACTGACCCAGCAGATTCATTTTAGTGACTGTCAGGAGTCAGGAGGTGGAAAGTGAACGTGAAGGCACAGAGTTGTCCACCAAAGGGGAGAGTATTTTGGCTGCCATGACCAGAAACCCCCAAAAACCATCTCCTGTGCTGGTGCAGCCATATCCTCAGTACAAGGAACCTGGGTTGTCCCAGTGAGATTGAAATTCCAGGTGCTCATAAAGGGATTTGCATGTGGCTGTTGTGGAAGCTGTTACAGTCAGGTTCTGCTTGTTCCACGGGTGTCAAAAAGGTGGAGGTAATTGTCCTGCATTTGGTTGGCATAGTCTGTGTGACACAAGCGTGAGTGCCGGCAGGATCCGGCCCTGCGCCGCTCAGTTCGGCAGCCAGTGCGGCCAGCGCCGGCCAGAGCCAAGCACTGACCCAAACTCTCAAAGCTCGGGGATGGCAGGGCCACGGCTTGAGCCGGGTCCGGCTGCCAAGGAGTCCCTGTCACCTCTGGAGAGCAGGATGCGGCCAGGGATGCTTGAGCAGGTAGGGGCTGGAGGTGCTGCGGCATTTTCAGGTGCCGCTGGCACAGGCAGCGGTGGGCAGGCTGCGGCATGTGCGTTGGCCGGTTGGGGTGGTGACTTCCCGGTAACATGCCTTGACTCTGTATTCTCGGTCCCTCCCCTCTTTTAAAAATACTTTTATAAAGTATTTTAATCTTCCTTACTGAACATGGGAATGGGATTTTCTCACTCAAGCACGAGGCTGGTGCACTCAGTGCACACTCGGTGCGTGCTCGGTCCCCCGGCTGGGCAGAGGAGCACCGTTTCAAGGAAGGGGGTTCCCAACTCTGGCAGGGACCAGCCACCTTGCCCAGCCCATGGCTGTAAGCACAGGGAGCTTAACTGGGGAACCCCCGGCCGTGCCCCCCGAGTGCGCAGGACGCGCAGGAGGTGCTGCCGCCGTGCTGCCGTCTCCATGCAGGCGTGGCTTAATAACTTACTGTCGTTAATTACAGCACCATGTCAGCACATCCGCATTTGGTATTAATCAGCACTTCCGAAATTATGGTCCACGGTGGCCCGGTTGCTTAGAGAAAGCTGGTTATTGGGATGGGGCAATAGGTTGCCGTGTCCGGGTGAGGGGTTTGGTGGCATGGTGGCTTCCTGGGCAGGGAAACCGGGAGCCAGGCTGGGATGTGGGGGATGGCAGTGGAGCTCACAGCTGGGTCTGGCTCTCTCCAGGGTTAGTTTTGGGGAGACAGCGATGGTCACCCGGCAGCCATCTGGTTTTGGGCATGGGGATGAGGCACGCAGTAGATGGGCAAACCCAATAAAAACACAGCATATGAGACCGCTGGCTTTGCCAAGCATATGCTGCTGCTGTTAATTTGAATAACTTTGGTGGTTTTGGGGGACTCTCACTGGTCTCTGCACAAAAAAATTGGAGGATTTGTGAAATCCACCTGGTTTTGCAGGGAGGGCAGCCTGGTCCCTGTGGAATGGGTAGGTGCCCGGATGGGGTGGCTGGGGAGCATCCTTCATTCAGACTCAGACTCATGGACTTCTTGAAGAGTTCTTGCTCCTTCTTTCTCCCAAAATAAATTTCCTAGAAAGAAAAATATAGAAGGCAAAGCCAAGCTGTGTTGCAAGGGCAGGATGAGGTACTTCTGGCTCTTTAAACACAATTATGGATAGGTTTGTTTTTTTTTTACTTCTCCAAAGATGGTGCTACGTTTTTCTTTTAATAATGGTTTCTGCTAGTGCTCAACGTGGACAAATTATACCCGTGGTTGAACAAGGTCAAAGCAAGCCTTTCATTAACGCTTGTTTTAATCAGCTCATGTGAATCAGGTGCTCAGAGCGAGGTGGAAGATTAAGGTGTAATGAAGGTGCAAGCCAGACTGGATGTCAGTGGCTGGGGTGGCACCGCGGGGTCTCCTCCGAAAGCTGCTGAGGTGCCTCCTGGTTAACCTCGCCTGTGTTGACAGGTTGAAACTCTGAAGGCGAAGCTGCTGGAGCAGGCACAAGAGATCAGCCGGCTGCGGTCGGAGCTGGTGAGCTGCCACCCGGCCCGGGCTGGGCCACCGTGCCCCAAGGGACACCGGAGCTGTGGGTCCCCAAGGAGGAAGGGAGCATGTGGGGGGTGCGTAGGAGGATTAAAACCTCCCCAGGGCCACAGTTCAAACCCTGTGAGCCAAAAGAGGGATGTGGAGGGACAAAGGTTTGGGGGGTTTTCTGTGCAATGCAGTGTCATGACCAGTGGCCCTGGGGTGCAGCCGGCAAAGGCTCCGCGGCACCAGCACCCTGCGGTGGGGAGTGAAAGCCCCTTTGGGGGCTGGGGCTTCTCAGGGGCAGCGCCAGGGGGGCTCCCTGGGCACAGTGAGGGCCCCTTGATACAGCAGATTAGGGCGTCCCTGACACAGCAGAGTGAGGGATCCTCAATACAGCAGACTGGGGGGTCCTTGGGCACAGTGGGGCCTCTCTGACATGGTGGGCTTGGGGGGTCCCCGGGGTGCAGCAGGCTGCCATCCGCTGCCGTCAGCAGGGTGGCACGGATGCCGAGAAGCACCGGGACCTGCTGGCGGCCGAGAACGAGCGCTTGCGGCAGGAGATGAAGGCGTGCGAGGGGGAGCTGCGGGAGCTGCGGCAGCAGCAGCAGGCGCCCTGCCGGGACTGCATCCACCTCCAGGTGAGCCGCCGGTGGCGGCAGCGGTAGCAGCAGGGTGACAGGTACCCGTGGGTGACACAGCCTTTGCTGTGCTGTTTCGGGGCCAGGAGAACGCTGGGCTGCAGGAGCGGCTGTCCCAGCTGCAGCGGGAGGCGGAGGAGACGCGGGCCAAGCTGGCGGAGCTGGACCTGGAGGTGCAGCAGAAGACAAACCGCTTGGCCGAGGTGGAGCTGCGGCTCAAGGACTCCCTGGCCGAGAGAGCCGAGGAGGAGGAGCGGCTGAGCCGGCGGCTGCGGGACAGCCAGGAGACCATCGCCAGCCTCAAGTCCCAGCCCCAGCAGATAAAGGTGAGCACCACGGGGCGCTCTGTCTATCCTGGCCGGGCAAGGGGAGCTGGGCTTGGTGCCTAGCGGGGCCCAACGGGTGCCCTGCAAGTGCCACCCATCCCTCTGCCCCGAGCACAGCGCAGCACCATCATTTTGAAAATTAGCAGCCCCCAGGTCAACACCAGGTCTATCCCAGGCCCTTTGCATGTTGCGTCCCCTGTATTCCCCACCTCTGGGTGCTTCTCTCCCCAGTACATCATCAAGACGGTAGAGGTGGAGTCAGCCAAGGCGAAGCAAGCGCTGTGCGAGAGCCAGTCCCGAAACCAGTACCTGCAGGAGCAGGTGGGGATGCAGAGACAGGTGCTGAAGGAGATGGAACAGCAGCTGCAGAGCTCCCAAAAGACGGCGGCTCAGCTCCGAGCTCAGGTCCGAGCGCAACGGGTGCAAATCAAAACTCACCCTGCCTGGCTCCGCCGCGGTGCTCGCCAGGTGGTGCGGTGCAGTAAGGGGTGGTCACCGGCTTGGCATCACCCCCCTGCTGCTCTCCCAGATCATGATGTACGAGGCTGAGCTGGAGCGAGCCCATGGGCAGATGCTGGAGGAGATGCAGGCGATGGAGGAGGAGAAGAACCACGCCATCGAAGAGGCGTTTTCCCGTGCCCAGGTGGAGATGAAGGCAGTGCACGAAAACCTGGCAGGTGAGGAGGGCGTGGGGATCTTGCAGGGTCACCTGGCTGGTGTCGGGGGGTCGTGCCACCTGCCCCTCACCCCGCCTCACGCCTGCAGGTGTCCGGACCAACCTGCTGACCCTGCAGCCCGCACTGCGCACCCTCACCCACGACTACAACAGCCTCAAACGTCAGGTCCGTGACTTCCCCCTGCTCCTCCAGGAGACCCTGCGGAGCGCCAGGGCTGAGGTAGGACCCTCAGGACCCTCAGGACCCCCACGCTGGCTCCCCGCAATGCGGGGTGGGGATGCTGGGGGTGTCACTGAACCACTGGTCTCCTTCCCCTGCCCCAGATCGGCCAGGCCATTGAGGAGGTGCACAGCACCAACCGGGAGCTGCTGCGCAAGTACCGGCGGGAGCTGCAGCTCCGCAAGAAGTGTCACAACGAGCTAGTGCGGCTGAAAGGTGCGTGAGGAGGGTGGCAGGTCTCATCGTGGGAGAGTATGTCCGGGGGGGCGCAGGAAGGACAGGGGAGCATCACCCCACTGCACCCCAGCATCTTGGATGGCTTGGGTGCTCCACACCCCCATAAGATGGGGTGCAGTGTTCAGTGACCGGGGGAGTGGCAGCAGGATGTGTCAGGACCGACATGATCCCCGTGTCTCCTCCTGCAAGGAAACATCCGTGTTTTTGGGCGAGTCCGCCCCATCACGAAGGAGGACGGCGAGGGACCAGAGGCCACCAACGCAGTGACCTTTGACGCTGATGATGATGCCGTCCTGCACCTCCTGCACAAGGGGAAGCAGGTGTCCTTCGAGCTGGATAAGGTCTTCCCCCCACAGGCATCCCAGGAGGAGGTGGGTGCTGCTGTTCATGCTGCTGGTGTGAGGGTGGGGACAACACAGCCACCTTCTTCTGACACTCCCTGGTCCCCCCCAGGTGTTTCAGGAGGTTCAAGCCCTGGTCACCTCCTGCATTGACGGCTACAATGTCTGCATCTTCGCCTATGGGCAGACGGGGGCAGGAAAAACATACACAATGGAGGTGACTTTGCCTGGATTTGCTTCTGTCGTCTTCCTCAGTTTCCCATCCCGTGGTGCCGAGTCCCAGCACCCTCCCTAAACCAGGCTGGGGGCCAGCTTGGCCCCAGCATGATGGTCACTGCTGCTGCCCGGGGTTTGTGCAACCCTCCACAACACTCCCTGGCTTTGCTTCTGCTTTAAAAAAAAAAAAAAGGCAGAATAAAATTTTTTCCCCTCCCATTTCTCACCCCAATCTGTCAGGGAACAGCTGCAAACCCCGGAATCAACCAGCGGGCCCTGCAGCTCCTCTTCTCCGAGGTGCGGAGCAAAGCGGCCGACTGGGACTACGCCATCAGCGTCAGCGCCGCCGAGATTTACAACGAGGCTCTCAGGTACGGCGAGGAGGGAAAAGCTTTCTGGGGGGGTTGAGCAATGCTGCTGGGGAGCCGGCATCGGTGGGCATCACCGCACACTGCTCTTCTCCCCATCCCACCGGCCTCGGCTGCACAGCTTTTTCCCAGGGCCTTGGGCACTGGATTTGGCCATGAAAGGATTTATTTTTAATTTTTGGTGCTGCATGCCACCCTTTTAAAGCATCTTCATCGAGTTCCATTACTTACACAGGCTCCCAACCCTGCCATCACTCTTGCTCCCCTCAGCCCTGATGCAGCATCCCCCTTTCCTCCCTTCACAGACGTTATATTTAGAAATTGTTAACTGGGATCTGGAAGCATGAGAAATATTTTCCTCCCCTGCCCAGCTGCAGGCAGGAAGGGGCCAGGAGGAGGGTGGGAGTGCATCCGTCTGGATGATGGGGACTAGGAATGACAAGAAAGAGCGGGGATGGGAGTGTAGTCTGGGTTGGGTGGTAGGGGGCACATGGACAGCCGGAGAGCCGAGGTCTATAATTAGGATGTGCAGCATCCCAGGGGTCAGGGCTGCTCTGGCAGCCTCGGCACGCTGCCCTGAGCCGCGGCGGGGATGCCGTGCTGGGGGGGAGCTGGTGCCCATCATCCCCCTGGGGTGGCGATGGTGACGGGTACCCCTTTGCACAGGGACTTGCTGGGGAAGGAGCCGCAGGAGAAGCTGGAGATCAAGCTGTGCCCCGATGGCAGCGGGCAGCTCTACGTGCCCGGGCTGACCGAGTTCAGGGTGCAGAGCGTGGAGGACATCAACAAGGTGTGGGGAGGTGGGGGCAGGAGTGGGGGGGTGTGATGAATTGGAGGAGGGTTGTCTGATGCGTGACCCCATGGATTTGGGAGCGACAGACCAAAATAGGTCCCTGGGTGCAATGTGACGGTCACTGTCCCATGGGGTGAGCCACAGGGGTTTAAAAATAAAAGCATGGGGCCCGGGCGGCTCCCAGGGGATTAGCAGGATGCCGGCTGTTACTGCAGTGCCCTGCCCATCACCCTCTGCCTTCAGGGTGTCACCCAGCCTGAGACCTGACAGCAGTCATCACGCTGATGGACCAGGCACCTTGTGGGGGGCTGTCGCTCGGGTTATGTCCCTGGGATTCTGCATGTCACGGAGGGGTCGTGGTGGATGTGGGGCAGGCCGGCCTCACCCCCACTACCTTGCTGTGCTCCCCACCAGGTCTTCGAGTTCGGCCATGTGAACCGGGTGACAGAGTGCACCAACCTGAACGAGCACAGCTCCCGCTCCCACGCCCTCCTCATCGTCACTGTCCGCGGCCTCGACCGCAGCACAGGGCTCCGCACCACAGGTGGGTGCCACGCGGCGGGTCCCTCACCGGCCTGGGCCACAGCATCCCCGAGGTGCGCGGGACTGGGCGCTGATGCCAGCGGGGGGTTTGGCTGTGTGTCCCCCCAGGGAAGCTGAACCTCGTGGACCTGGCGGGCTCGGAGCGGGTCGGGCGGTCGGGCGCGGAGGGCAGCCGGCTCCGCGAGGCACAGCACATCAACAAGTCCCTCTCGGCGCTGGGGGACGTCATTTACGCCCTGCGCTCCCGGCAGGGCCACGTGCCCTTCCGCAACTCCAAGCTGACCTACCTGCTGCAGGACTCACTCAGTGGTGACAGCAAGACCCTCATGATGGTGCAGGTAGGCACTGGGCAGCCGGTCACCGTCAGCAGCCCTGCGGCTGGTCGGCATGGTTTTTGGGATCCCTCGCGGTGCTGGGGCAGGCAGGAGGGATGCTGCAGGCAGGAGCGGGGCTGAGACCAGGGGACATGGGGACATCCTCTAGTCTGCAACAGCGGTGCTGGGGCAGCTCTGTCCCCATCTCTGCACCCCAGAAGAGGCCAAGGGATGGAAAATGCACTTGGAGGTCCATGGTCCCACCCACACCTGCACATGGATGCTGTCCCTGTGGGCAAGGTGTCTTTGCATGTTGGCATCTCCCCAGCCCCCTTTCTTGCTGGGAGGATTTTATGCTCTGGCAGCTCCTCCCTCCCTGCCCTGTGACCCCCCCGTGCCTGTACAGAGCCCTTGTCACCTGCTGCAGTATTTCCCTGCTGTCCCTTGTGCCGGGGCAGTTGGTGACGGGGGATCCAGCTGGCTCAGACACTGGCCTCGGTACAGATGAACAAGGCTATCCTGGGACCAGTGGGTTAATAATAGTATCTCACCGCCCAGCACCAGCATGTTTGCCGGGGTGGGGGAGCCCTGGGGGGTGTGCAGGCGGCTGGCAGGGTGACTTTCTGCCTGACCACAGGTCTCTCCTGCTGAGAAAAACACCAGCGAGACACTGTGCTCCCTGAAGTTTGCCGAGAGAGTTCGCTCCGTGGAGTTGGGGCCCGTCTCCCGCAAGGCTGAGCTGGTGTCCTGGCCCAGCCAGGAGCACCTAGAGGTAACCGAGGTGCCCTTCCTCTTCACCTTGCGGGGGGTACCCCCGTTTTGTCCCCACGCGTGGTCCCCAGGGCTGTTTGCTGTTGGGTGTTCCCCTGGAGCCACCTCCTCTGGGGACCATCACTTAGCAGGACAGGGGCTGTGTCTGGGCAGCGGTCTGTGGCTGTTGCTGCCACCCTGGCTTTTCCAAGCCCTGTTTTGCAGCAGCCTCACGGTACCTCAGAGCGTATTTGGACATCGCTGCCCAGGCAGTGATCAGCCTGTGAGCCCAGCCCTGTTCCCTCTCTGGGGACTGGCCGGGGCTGACCCTGGGGCCGTCCGTCTCCCCGCAGGGTGACTCGCCAGGGACCGCAGCATCCACCAGCCGGGGACACGCGTCCCCCAGCCCGGGGCAGCTCTCCGGCCGCGCCGCCTCCATCCGCAGGAAGCTCCAGGCCTCAGGTGAGTGTCGGGGCACCGCGGCCCTGCTCCGCACCCGGGTGTCCAGCCGGGTCCCTCCATCGGAGGAGTCTCCCACCGCCAGCCTCGGCCCAGCCAGATGCTGGCAGGCAAAGCCTGCGTGGAGGAGCTAGCTGATTTGCAATCATCTCATTAACTGATGTATAATTAGCTATTGGGAGCCTGATTAGTACTTCCCCAAGAGCACCCTATTGCTGAGCTGCTGCCAGTGGCTCAGGGTGCTGGGGGGTGGGTGGGGAAGTGACTCTGCAGGGTAGCGGCCATGCCCCAGGGCTGAACCTCTTTCCCCTTCGATTTCAGCCTGAATTAGGGGCAGCCGTGGCTGCCAGGTGAGTGTCTGCGGCGGGAGCCGGTGGAGGG
The DNA here is from genome assembly GCA_013399365.1 of Pampusana beccarii. Lineage (NCBI taxonomy): Eukaryota > Metazoa > Chordata > Aves > Columbiformes > Columbidae > Pampusana > Pampusana beccarii. Next base: position 699,959 of record VWYH01005714.1, read on the forward strand.
CTCTGCTTCGGCCCCGCTTCCCGGGCAGGGGTGCCGGGCTGTGCCGCTCATGGGGATGCTTATGGGATGCTTGAAGTACCAACACCCGCTGAAATGCCACGGGCTGGGGCTGTGATGGCCGTGCCCCTGCCCCCTGTGAGCTGTGTGTGTCTCCCCCCAGGGAAGCTGAGGCCGGTCCCTGTGTGACGAGTGCCAGCACCAGCCCCAAACCTGCTGCCGGCCCCGGCCCCTCACGGTGCTGCGGCGAGACGGCTGCTGGCAGACACGAAGGCTTGGGAGCCATTTCCTCAGCCACCAGGACCCGTGAGCAGAGGGTGACGGCACCTCTCACCATGAGCAGTGCAGGGCTGGGGTCTCCCAGCAGCCAAACCCCCAGCTCAGGGTGGGGGACGGTGGTGCTGGGCAGGGATCTGCCCCCTCAGATGCTCAGCTCTGTAACTTTTTATTTTTGCTGAAGGGATGGTTTTAGGCAGAGCAGGGAGCTGCTGGGTGCTCTGTCCTTGCTCCAGATTTGTTCTTACAACAGTAGCCCTATCTGGCTGGAGGGGGGCTTGGAGCCAGCCGAGCTCCCTCACACATCTCCACTACCCCCACAGGGCCGGCCTGGCTGCAGCTCCCCTAAGCCTACACGCAGGCAGCTGCCCGCTGGTTTTCAGAGCGGTGCTTCCTGTATTTTAAGCCAGAAAAAAATCCCAGCAGCTCCTTTTCCCATAGGTTTCTCAAGCCCCGTTGTTGCATGAAGGCACCCGGTGCCGTGCATGAGCTGAGCTGCCATTCATGGTGGTGCCAGTGCTGCCAGGGCCCTGTGCCAGCTGCCCCTCTTGCCCGGCACCAGGATGAATGTGTCAGTCTTGAATGAAGCTATTGTAAAGTTATTTACCAGTTGTCTTGTCAAGAGAGATCACAGTGCGGTCAAGATGAAATTGTTTGAAATATTTACACCCTGTTTACATGGTCTTGGAACGGAAAATGAACAAAAAAAACCCCAACAACTCAAACCTCCAGCCCAATAGCCTGTTGGCTTATGTGTCAGGACAGTGACTGGCAGGGGGGGTAGGTTCAAAAAGAGCAGACTTTCCCCCTGAGCACTCATGGGTACGTGTCCTCCTGCTGCAAATACCTGACTGGATGCACTGATGGCTCCTTCCCACCACAGGCTGCTCATCTCATTCTTCCACAGCATATTCTATTTAAGAGAGAAAAAAAAAAAGGGAAAAAATAAATTTAGCCTTTTGTAAGAGTAGATGTTTCTATGTATTTTAATAATTAAAATAAAATCCTGTTTTGTAACAAAACTTATTTTCAGTAAACTCTTAAAGCCAGTCTTCCTGTGCTGCTCTTATCTTCTTGCGGCAGGTTTGAGCCCCATTTGAAGCAGGTACTCCTTCCATCCGTCCCACTCGTCTAGCAACTCCCACACAGCAGGAAAAGCCCATTAAATCCCTTCTCTGGCAGCTCCCCCCAGATTGCAGCTATTGAGCCCTCTTAATTAGCAGGCGATGGAGTTGTTAAACCATAAGTAAGCCATAAGTGCTGTGGTGTCTTGCTCCCTCTTGGCCTCTTGCTCTGTGAGGCACCAGAGCCATGGAGCAGGACAGGATGCTCCCTTTTGTTCCTGAAACTCGACTGTGTTTGGATGAAGCTTTAGCTTTACTGCTGGCCCCATTACACACACCTGAAACAGCCTCTTACCTTCCCAACTACCAGTGCCCAGCTCACGAGGCCACAGAAAACCACATAACAAAGCCTTGCGTGCCCATGTGCCACTACAGTGAGGCCTGCATCTGGCCAGGGAGAGGACAAGCCACAAGCGATGACATTGCTTTTTGGGCTGGGAACTCCCCAGCAGAGTGAAACCTCCCCCAGGGTTCTGGCACACCAGCTGGTTGAGTGCTGGCTCCTTGTCTTGCTCATCGTCTCCCCAATGCGCTCGCTGCATCCACTTACTCACCGCAGCCTCTCAGCAGGACGGGTGAGAACAGCCGGATTCCCTGTGGGACATGCAGGGAACAGCACCCTGCTTTCCCTGGACACTCCCAGCCAGGAGCTGTGCCAAGATGAAGAATACTTCAAGACATTCAGGCATTTAACACAACTTCTTTTTTTTTAAAAAAAAGTTACAAATCTTTTAATAAAATTCAGTATAAGTTACAGTTTCCCGGAGGACAGGCTCCAGTGTATAAAATAGGAGACAGGCTGGGAGGAGCAGGGGAAGCACCAAGAGGGACCTCTTTCCCCACAGGAAAGAAGAAAGAGGGACAGAAAGGTTCTGACAGACATTTATTGGGGAAAAAGAAAACCTCTAAGAATGGTCCAGTGGATGTAGAAAGACATTAGTCCATGTCCCTCTCCTCCTCCACCCTCCCAAATCCTCACCCACAAAGGCAAACACATACGACAAGTCCCGTTTAAGTCACATATATTAACAGATCCAGGTAGAGCTCAGTTCCCAGCAACAGTGAAGACACCAGTTTTCTGTGGCCCGGGGTGCCAGCAAGGATTTGTGAGAAGCCAAGCCACATCTCCCTCTGTATACAGGTCCTTGAGACTCCACCAGGCATGCTGGCACAGGGTCCCGGCTCAGGTTTGATGAAGCCAACCAAGGGGGCTGGTCCCACAGCGCAGCTGGAGAAGTTCCTCTGCATGGAACAAGCACTGCACCCCACAGCAGGATTTTGGGGGGTGCACAGTGCAGTCCTCAGCATGCTGCACAAAGAGAGTGGAGCCAGGTGACAAGAACTGGCAGCACACATGGGTGAAGGAGGGGTGACAGCAGGTTCGGAGCCATCCCCATGAGGCCAGCAGAGAGACAGAGCAGCTGAGAGCATGAAGAGCTGAAACAAAGCTGCTTCCCTATAGAGGCTTCCCACCAGTCAGCTCCCTTCACCCAGCACAGGCATCTCCACTCAGGTCCTCCATCCTGCCCGTAAGGCACCAGGGCTGGGCAGGAGACCAGCCAGTGAGATTTCACTTCCCTGCCATGCTGTGGGGGGAAGATGGGACACACAGAAAGAGGTGAAATCCGACTGGAACAAGGGCAGAGGGGAGCTTGGCCACCTGGGTTTGCATGTGAGGTGGTGACAGCTGTCACTCCAGGACACCCATGAGGAGATGCAGTTCCCGGAAGGCACTACCATGGCGGCCGCTGAGCCCAGACTTGTTCTTGACGATGTTGCTGATGTTTTTCAGCTGCTTGTAGCACAGCTTGCATTTATGGAGCCTGCAAGAAAAAAAAAAAAATGACAGCAGACACAGCATGAATTCTCAGCTGCTCAAGAGATGTGCTTGTTCCTGGAGCACCAAAGATGCAAATCAAGCAGGAGAGAAAACACAAGCCCTGCAAATGGCCTGGAAGAGGCTGAAATATGAGTAAGGCTCTGCAGAAACACCGTGTATTCAGCCCACAGCCTGATGACACAGGAGAATGGCATCCACACAAAGGCTCTTTCACTCCTCTTTGCCCCTTTGGCAGTAAAGTCCAGGGAGGAAGGAGGTGCTGTTTTGGGAGGGCCAATTCTCAGAGCAGAGCTGCCCTGTGAATGAACTGGAAATCCAGGGCTTGGCTGACAACTCAGGTGTCTCGTGAGGTAGAGGGTGAAGCCACAGGGTGGTTTTACTCCTGACATACTCACACTTTGTTTCGGTATGACTCAAAACAGAGTGAGAGGAAAAAGCAGTCCTTGGTCTCTTTCTCAGAGCAGGAGGGTTTGGTGTTCGAAGACAAAAGGGAAGGCAAGCCCAGACTAGTATCAAAGCCTTGATGGCAGGAAGCAAAGCTCACTCGGGGGAAAGGCTGGTTCAAAAAGAGAAAGAGTGGAGGTAAGCACCTCACCTTTCCTCTCTGGTGATGTCCACTCCGACAGAGGGTGGTGCAGCAAGGATGTCTGTGATCAGCGGCAGGAATCTCTGGAGAATGAGTTTCAGGGAGGTGCAGCCAGTTTGCACATAACTGAAAAACAAACAGAGAATCTGTCTCACTTCAATTTCATTCCTTTCCTCGCAGCACACAGTCCCGACTCACACCCAGCCACTGGGGATAACCTACTCAAGCGACCCACCTCCACCACCTGGAACCTGGTGAGGAGAACAAGAGTCACGCACCATCACATCCTGGTTCCAGTCAAGACTGACACACTGAGCCCTTTCAAAAGGCCCTGGCATACGCCCTGCTAAGTGGGACCCTTCTGCTCAAGATCAGAGATGTCCTGCTGAGGGGACAAGGGGACATGGCAGGAGCCTCTCTCCCAGTAGGAAGGAAGGGAGAAACTCCACCTTGAGTGGTTGCATTTTTTTTTGCCACCTAAGGATGAGGTTCAAAGCAATCTTACAAGTGAACCCATGGTTGTTGCAGGACTTCATTCTCCTTGTCCCATGCCAAGAGTTTCGTAGTTCTACATCAATTTGACCCGTCCTGGCTGCCAGAGCTTTCAATCCAACACACCTTCCATCAAACCTCAACATCCTGCTCTTCTTGCCCATGCATACTTTCCATATCTTTCCCCCAACACACTTGGCAATTCCATTGCTCTTTTCCAGGCGTCATATCAGTATTCTATTCTATCTGCTCTGAGTTTTCAGGACTTCCTTTCAGCTACAAAATACTCCATGGAGCTCTTCTATCAATATCCACACTTTGTCCCCCAGGTACACCGTGTTCTTGGGGCCTCACCTTTCATATTTGCTTTGGAGTAGTTTCTCTATTTGTGGCAGGACTATAGTACACAGATCCAGTTTCCAGAGAGACCTGAAAAGAAGATGACACCTTCTGAGACCTGAGGCTGAGACGTTACAAGGCTGAGCTGACACAAATTATGCTTTCTGGCAAAAAAACAAACCAAACAACAACAACAACAACAAAAAAAACAAAAAAAACCCCACCACAACAAAAAAACACAACAAAAACAAACAAAAAAACCCACCCAAACCAGGCACCAGCACTCAAGTTTACTAAGCAAGTTCACTGACTCCCTCTTGTGATAGAAAGTGGCAGGTTCTGATATATTTTGAGTCAGCAGAATCACTTTATGAAGCCCTAAGAATTCAATTTTCCTTGTGAGACACCATTTGCCTACAGAAAAGATCCCATACAACTGCAGCAGCTACTGGCACTGCAGACTTGAAGATCTGACTAGGAGCAGATGCATGTCAGGCTGCCGTGGCCCCCTGGACACAAGGCAGGTACAAACTGCAGCTCCTGACACCCACCCAGATGGCCCTCGGGTACCCCAGGGGCTGCCCCCACACAGGACTCACGCTTTTTGGTTGACAATATTCAACAGGTCCACGACAACAGACAGATCATTGATCGCCACTGCAGAGTCCACAGAGTTCTGAGAGATAAAGAGAGGAATTTGTCTATGGCAAAGCTCAAACTGGCTTGACTAATGCAATTAATATCAAGTGCCACTTTTCCAAAACAAGGTAGAGGCAATGTGGAGTTGGCTGGGGAAGAGGAGATAACTTTCTCATGTGAAAGTTTTCTCCATGTTTCTTTGTGACTATTCAATTGCAGGTGGGACACAGTGGCACCTTGTGGTGCACACGTGGGGACAAAAGCTGCGAGAACCCCCATTTTGTGTAAGGGGCAGAATCGGCACCAGACAAGCCAAAAGAGCGGCTCAGCTGCTCCCCTCATGAACCTCAGGTATCTTCACATCCCTACCTTGATGTCACTGGTGCTCCAGACAGCCCGCACGGTGTCCAGATTCTTGTGGCGGCTGGTGAGTACCACACACATGGTCTCGTGGCCCTTCCTGATCTGGGACATTGCTTCCTCGTCCACGAGCTCAGTCTGGCTTTGGTTTTTCACAGCCTGAAAGTACAGACACCAATGGAGGAGCGTAACAGAGCTGGATGGCACAGAAGGGCAGGAGCTTTCTCTGGCCTAGGTGAGAGCTGATTTTGGTGCACAGAGTGCCAGTAAATACTGCCTTCCTTGCAGATTGTTTAATAAGCATTTTGAAACAGAAATGTTCAATTTGTTCCAATTTCAGCTACTTCTCTTTTACCTCTTCTACTGCATCAATCACAAACATGTTTGAAGCTTTAGAAAAAACTGTCAAAATTGAAAAAATTAAAAAGCTTTCAAAACCAGTATGTTTTGATGAAAGCATGTTTTCATGCAAACCCTGTTTATGTGGAATATTTATCTGAAATCAACAGATTTTATTACAAAACATAAATATTGCACAATTTATTAGACTCTTATTTCTGCCCACTCTGTGCCAGAATCTCTCTTCCCCTGCTCACATTCAGAGTTTGGGATCATAAGGATGTTCTGATCCTTCTCCCTTTTGGGACAGGGAACACTCTCCTGAGCAAAGCCAAGAGGTCTCTAAGAGATAAGAGAGAAAGACTCTTGAAATAATTATGTGTAATGGCAGACACCAATTTTCTAAATGAATCACTGTCTAGCATGTGGCATCATTCAGTGTCCTTGTCCCATCCCTCGCTCTCTGCTTTGATAACACATTCTTCATGAGCGTGGATCAACACTGCTGTGTTTGCATCAGCCTCCTGTCAGTCGCAACGGGGGCTGGGTCCAGCAGCCCTGAGGTGCTAACGCCACAGGAACTGCACATCAAAGCAGCTGGGAGGCAGGAGAAGCATCAAGTGAAGAGGGAGAGCAGGAGGTAACGCGTTCTCATTTAGTACTGAGGTCTGCAGGCTGCAGAAGCACTTAAGACATTTCTGCACCTCAGAGAACCCCTTTTCTGATACCATCCAACGCAGACACCAGCTGGAAACTTTTGTGCAGAGACACTTACTGGTAGAAAGTCAGAAGCCTTCAGGCCAATGGGCTCATTTCTGGCTGCAGGAATCACCGATGGCTCTGTTCTGCTCAAAGGAGTTGAGGAGGCGATTGGTGGCCTCTGAACTGGATCAGGCTGCAGGAGAAATCGGGATAAAAGTTCTCGCAGCAACAATCAGGCCCTAGTCTGATATCCTTTTTTTCCTGACCTGCGTTCTTACAGCACGGTCTTAATGCAGAAAGTCTTCAATTTGCTAGCAGAGGCAATAAAGTATGTCTCAGGTACACACCAAGATATCATCAAGGTTTGCAAAGAACATGGAGATGCCCCAGCAGAAGTACCAAGTGCTGTTACTATCAACATCTAAAATTAGGGCAATGGGGCATGGCCAGCCTGAAGGCAAAGGAAGTCTAAATACACCTGTGAAATGTATCCTGGCCCATCGACTGCTTGTGATTTTGGCTACAAAACAGCCTCAGTTAAAGCATTTGCAGAAATCTGGCACTTCGTTGTCTTCAGAGTGTCTCAATTCTGAGATGCAAGGAGAAACACCACTGCAAGTGTAACAAGTGCACAAACACAGAGCCATTGCCTTTTTGGAGGCTTGACCTTCAATTCTACTGCTCAGGCAAGACACGTGACAGGACAAAGACTGGAGCTGCACTTTTACTGCTCTTCAGTGAAGGAATCAGCTTGATTAGAAATCTTAAAGTCTCCAGCACTCACGTATCTTTCAGAGCGGGTGCCTGAACAGCTATTAACAGATCATACAGTACATACAAGTTCCTGCTTTGGCAACGGGGTTTGGACATCCGCAGCTGGGCTGGGCTTCACTGCTTCCCTTGCAGTTAGAGGCTCTACCAAGATGGAAAGAAACAGGAAAGCAGAAATTGATTGTTCCTTTCAAAAAGGCTGAGAGCAAAGGTTCCATATAGCTAGACTACAAGTATTTGTTTCTGCAGACATGCAGCTCTCCCTGTTTTGAGGGCCATTAACCCCATTCTCATCAAAGGGTCATTTTCATACTCACCATCCTCCAGAGGGGCTGGAAAGGGCTCACTGTGTCGAGGAGGAGTTCGACCTACAGAAAGAGAGAAAAAAAATAAGTGAAGGAGCATCCAAGGCTACAGATTAGCAATAGGTCAACCTTGGAGCTGGGAGGTCAACAACTCCAGAGATTAGGGCAATCAGTGATATGGCAACCAGAGTTATCTCCTTCAGACCTTGATGCTATCATTGAGTTTACCCTAAGGCTTTCAGCCTTCACGGATGGGAGGGACAAAACTGACCCATGTACTTCACTGCTGTGAAGCACAATAAAAAGCACCGTCAAACAAATCATATTAGAAAAAATTCACCTCACGGTAAATTGATTTAAGTAAGTAAATCAAAATAATGACTATTAATTTCTTAGAAAAAGTATCTCATTTTTCTCATTTACATACAAATGAGATACAGGCATTGCACTATGCCTCCTAAACAACCATCTCTGCTTTAACAAAACATTGTGTGCTTTCTTCTTTAATGAAGGCTGCTGATTTTATACATATAAAAATTCGAAGCTGATAACGATCCTCTAACATAGTAGTCCTTCCCAGTCAGGCCAGGAAGGCAGCATGCTTATAATGGAGCTCTGGATTCTGAGCCAGGCTTCGAGCAGACATTGCTGCATCCTAGTAAAGGTGCCACCTTCCAGCAGTTCACCAACATGATCCGTGGTTTGGTGTCCAAGCATAGAATAGTAAATACAAGTTTTCTAAACTCTCCCAGTCACAGGCAAAGCCTCTACTCTAGTAAGCCCAAGCTCACTTCTACTGAACCAGTTTAGTGCCTACAGCTCTAATCCAAACACTCAAAAGCACAATAAACCCTGGTACTGACAGATCGCATTCTTGGGCTGGAAGATCTCTTTGTAATCCTCCTGGTTCTGGATCTCGGCCCTTGATTCCTTCTCATCCCGGTCATCTTCACTGCTGGGACTGCGCCTCTCACTCTCCGAGTTGTGCTTCACTCTGCTGTGGAAAAAAAGAGATGCTGTCAGGGCAAGTCATACAGAGTCTGTTAGAGAGAGTGAGAGCACTAAGTTCCTTGCATACAGCCTTAAAATCTTGAAACTCAACAAGCCAGCAGATTCCTTTACCTTTGTGGCTTGTTGCAGCTGGTTGAGGGCCTGTCATAGATGCGGCGAAGGGAGGACCCCGTAGGGGTAGGCGGCACAAGAGGCTCATCGTCTCTGATCAGCCCATGAGGAACAGAACCCGACTTTGTGACTCTGTTGAGATCCACAACGAAGGAAGAGACTGTGCTTTGTGCAAAGGAACCTCCTATCTGCAAAGGCAAAAGGTCAAGGTAATTCACCAGGGAACAGGGTGTGGACCAGCGTTTTCAAGAGCAGGCACGATTGAAAGACCCTGAGCAACTGTGCTTGAGCATTTCTCAGTTCAGTGCTTTGGCTTCTTCAATTTGAAGGTGCCAATGTTTTCTGAAAGGCTATGATAAAACTTCTGCCAATCATAGTTCCTAAATACCGGTCAAACCAAGCACCAGCTCTTTCCTTCAGAAGCCAAAGAGAGAAAGAGTGAGCACAGTGCTGCTGAAAGCAAAAGCACAGAAGATCTCTCTAAGTGCTGGGCATGTTGCAAGCCCTGGCCACTTATCATCTGAAATAAGCTTACAGGTCAGAAGGCCTGCACAGAGGCAGGAGGATTTTATCTCATGTTTCACAGCCACCTTCCCCCTCCTCAGGAGCAGTGGCTTACCAGCTGGTTATTGCAGATAGATAAGTCAGCGACTTTTCCCCAGTTCACCAACACCACATCAAAACAGCGCTCTGGCTCCCAGCCATACACACGCAGCGAATCCTGGAAGCCACTATACAAGCAGCAGCCATCTGGGTTGAAGAGCACACACCTGGGAAGAAGGCAGGTGGAGAGTTAGGCACAGCTTTTCAACATTGCTCAGTCACACGAGGACCCCAGGGCTGGACCCCTGACTTCAGTGAATGTCACCAGCCCTGTTTCTAACATTCAACCTACCAACCTGGCACTCATCTGTGCAACCTGGTGGGCCTGTGCAACACCTCCAGCAGCTCAAATTTCTCCCTGTTAAAGTCTCTCTTTCAGGAAATCCTCCCTTCACCCCCACTTTAGTCCTTGCCCAGTATACTGCAGCAGAAATCTAATATACCTGACAGGAGTAGCCTCCTCTTCAATACAGCTCACAACTTGAAACTTCTCCAAGTCCCAGAACCGAACAGTCCTGTACACACAACAAAAAACACACTCATCCCTCTAGAAATCTGCTGTAGGACCCAGTATTGAAATAATATGCTAACGGCTAGAATGACGTTTGCTGTTTTGCACATACGATGAACCTACACAGAAGGCCGGTCTAGCTCAGATCCATTAATCCAGCCACAGATACTTAGATGCTCTAGATATGGACCAGTATTTAGAGCTGACCCAGAGCTAAGAGGACTCCCTGCCAGCTAAGCAGGACTGCTTGCTGTTCAGACAGGACATCAGCTGGATCAGTGAGATGCTTGAGGTTATCACGCTGTTTTCTAGCATGGCAGAAGGTGTCATCAATTTTGGATGAGAAAGAAAGATCTCCACGTTCTGCGCACCCCAGATGTGACATGCCACTGGCTGGCTGCCAGGCTCTTGCAATGGCAGGTTTGAGTTGTAGGACATTCTGATTTTCTGCATTCTAAAAGGAAGGGCATTGGGAAAGAGGACCAACACATAAAATTCCCTTCTTTCTCCCTCCCTTTATGTACCTGTCAGAGCTGCCGGAAGCCAAAAGGTATTCATTGGGATGGAATTCAACAACGTTTACTGGGCCGGTATGTCCTGTAAATTCAAACATTATCTTCCCAGCAGCCAGATCCCACAGCTGGAAGAAGGAAAGAACAGAAACACTCTTGAAAACATTCAGTGTTAGAAAATTCCAATACACAAGGATTTCCTCGCACTGGCAATCTTCTAAAGCTTCTCTCCCTCCAAGAACAGACTCAAGTTTGTCAAAGAAAGCAATGACCAGGGAAGGAGTTCCATCCCAGTCATTTAAGGCTGCATATTTTTCTTCTTATATTTTTTCTGGCATTCTCTTTTAAATTTTCCATGTATTTTGCCCCCTAGAGGTTTCTGGTTTATATTTAGAGACAGATAAAACACAGAATCTGTGGTGACAGGTGGAACTGCTATCTCAAAAGCAAACACACAAAAATCCAAAAGCTCTGAATCCCTCAGCAATTCATTCTTCCTGTGCTCTAGTCACTACTGAAAAAATCCTGAGTGAAATATCTGTTTATTTCATGTGAAGAGGAAAACAAAAGCCAGTCCTTCACCCCACATTCCTCCATACCTCATCTGAAACAACTGAAGTCATTGCTTCAGTCAACACTTTTCTGAATTCCTTCTCTTGCTCCACTCAGTCCTGACAGCAATTTTCAAACTGATCATCCTGTGCAACATGTATGATAACACACTCCTACTGAATTAACTGAGCAGAGCCAGAAATCGGTATGGCATAGCAATGTGCTGCGGAAAACTCACTCTTTTAAGATTTATTGAGACAACCAATGCCAGTGTTCAGATATAACAACGCCACCACTATCAAAATGTGAACCTCTCCATGCATAGTGCCAAGGCGTCTGCTGGGTAAGTGCATTTCAACACCAGCATCCTTTTCTGGATGTTGTGGGCCACTGGACATGAACCTCATAAACAGATTGGTCCCTGCAAAGCCACAGGGCTTAGCCAGCTGCTAATGAACTAAAGTTGTTTATGAGGGAGTGCTGGTAATGCCTGGTAAAAAGACAACCCCAGCATTCCTACATGGCATGAGTACATAAGGAGAGTGTCACAATAAATTACCTTTACAGTGTGATCATCAGCAGCAGAGGCTAACCACTTCCCATCAGGACTAAAGCGGAGACATCGAACTGCTTCTGTGTGACCCTGAAATAAGAAAAACAAGTAGTACTTTCCCCTCCTTCCTTTAGACAGAATTATGGCTTTCGTCTCTCAATCCTACACATTCTAATAAAATAAAGTAACTGTTTCACAGAGCCCTCAGCTTGCCAGAACACTAAACACTGCCCTCAAGAGACAGACCTATCCACACTAAATGGCTGTAATCCTTCTCATCTAGACGTTTCTGGCATCTGTTTAAGCATGCTAAATACAGATCTAGCTTAATTAATAAGAATCTATCTTAAATTACACAGATTTACGGTTGGTCAGGAGCGTTGTGCCATTAAGTTGGTTTCTAAATGAAATTAATGTACAGCAAGTACTTCGGGTAGAAAGAGGCCCCAAGAATACAATCATCTTGGCGGAGTGGGGGCTTGCACGGTAATATCAGTCCCAGTACACAGAAGCACTTGTGGACATGCTCCTACCCGCACTGAAGCCAATCAGACTATAGTACGTTAACTCCTATGATATGCATTTCATATTCCTGTACAGCTCACAGAGGCCTGCAGAGGTTTCCCAGGCCACTTCACAAATCATGCAGATCTTTTACATTGGAAAACTAGGAGTTTAATTGTACATAATCACTTTAAGGTTTGCTCACAAGTCCTTGACAGAAATCTTTCTCCCCTCTCCACTTGCAAATTAATGAAGCATTTTACCTTGTACCTGAAGACACAGCCTTTTCTTCTCACATCCCAGAGCTACAGGGAAGAAAAGCAAACACAAGATATGCTTAGAGCATTATGTGGGGAGCCCAAGAGTCCCGTCAGAACAAGAGCTGTCCCTGTCATCAATCTGATAAACACTGCAGAATAAAAATGCTGAAGGGGCTGTTGAACCCCTATTTGCTTCAGGGGTGATTCCTAAACTAAATCCCCAAGTACAAACCACTTCTGTAAGGTATTTCTTACTACAGAAGCTCAGTTCCTACAGCCAAATACCAGCCTGATGAAGCAGATGCAATCCACAGCAATCAGGACACCTGCGCTTGCTGACACCAGGTCTCGGCTGGCACCTAACGCGGAGCCACATTCCACAACAGAGGAGTCACACTCATGAGCCACCACTGCAAATACAGCCACGAATTTCACAAGCACTAGCAAACACACCTGCCCACACACATGGAAATGATGATGTACAGCATCTACCAACAGCTTGGCACAAAACACGTTCTGGCACTCTTCAAAACAAAGATACTGCAAGTAAAGAAGACAATCTCTAGAGGAAGGTGGGTTTTACCTTAATGTTTGTGTCCAAAGAGCCAGATGCCACAAAGCTTCCAAAAGGATGGAAATCAAGGCTGCAGATATTCGCTTTGTGACCCAGTAAGGTACGAAGAACTGGGAAAAGGAGAAACAGAGCAGGGAGAAGGAATAGGGAGCAAATATTCAGTGGTTCATTTCACCCAAACCACAGGCAGAAGTTTAGCCATACTATCATCACATGGTAATACAACATATATTAGACATGCTAACATATCATTTATTGATGTGTATACATTATTTTATGGAAATGTTTCTGATTTTACCCTTGCAATGCAACAAAACAGCTATAGAGGGCCCATGTTCAACAATCCTATTGAAATTCCTGTCCTTAAGTGTGAAAACTATGAATTAAACTCTAAGGGCTCTAAAAAAGCCACATTTTGAGGCAGCTGTCAGGCAGTTACACTTGGTACAAAGAGAGCAAAACGGGGGAGGTGGTGGGGGAGTAGAAACAGTTTTAGCCTGGAAGTGAAAGGGACATTGGATTGCCTGCATGGTTCACCTTGCAGCTATCAGACAGGTCCTTTCCTGTGACTGTGCACCCCATCCCGGTACAAGCCTGACTTCCACCTCTTGCGTTCCAACATTCACCCTGGATCCCTTCAATTGCCCCTTACAAGAATCATCCTAAGGACCAGGAAAGGGCGCTTAGGAGGCACAAGACAAAGAAATTATCACCGTATTTCAGCAAGTCATCATCCAAGTAACACCCCCGTAATTCTGGAAACCAGAAAGGACCAGTAGAACTGGTATACCGTATCTCTGAGAGCACAGATGAATGCAGAACTCAAATTTGAGGAAGAAAAATTGCTCAGATAATAACAGGGGCAATTTCTCTCCATCATCTGGGACACTCTGGTGATTCCCCTGGCAGAAATCAGCTCTTGAGCGAGACCTGGAGTGGTCATTCGTCCAGACGCTGGCTCATAGGTCTCCTAATAAATTCAGTCAGAGCAGTTTTCTCCACTGGTAGGGCAAACCTATTTTATAACTGAACTGATTCTAACTGTCTGAATGACAAAAAGCACTTTTTATTATTTATGCTACCTGCTGTCTGCCTCCCTAGCCAGTGTAAGTCTATTTTCAATATACATGCTTTCTATGAACAAGTAGCAACCTATAAGAAATATTCAGTCATTTCACAGTATTCCTGCTGGAATGCATTCAAGTGATTCATAATACTTTTGCAAACTTCTATGATTTCAGGAAAATGCAATAAATAAAACATGATTCAACAGTTGGCCTTTAAAGGAACAGCACTTAATGAGTTCATAGCTTTTAAAATTTATTAAAATTATGTCTTTGTCTATTTATATGGTCATGCAAGAGCAGAAGAGAGGCAAAAAAGAACCTAAGAACAATAGATCAGCAAGTGGGGGATTCCGGGACTTCTACAGAATCTAATATACTTAAAACTTTCAATCCGATTTTGGAGTTTTAAGCTGAGATGCTGAACACAAATTCTACATATCTAGTTATTCTGTACATGCACGGAAATTGATCGGGAATACAGATTTCAACACTCTCAGGTCAAAACCCTAGAAACTAGTTCCTCCTATTGATGTCTGCAACACATGTACAAATTTCTGCTCAAGCATGCATACACAGCTCTGCAGTCCCAACGGAACTGCGGAAAAGCCCTCTAAGGGGGCTGGAAATTAAGATGACAGCAAGCCAGGCTCCTGCTCCTTCTTAAGTTAGGAACCTTCTGGGTCAGCATAGATACTAAGCATAAGTACATTCCAAAAAGCATGCATTAACAGAAATGAAAACTCAGGGAAACATACTTTTGGCAGCTTCCAGGTCCCAAACTCGAATCGACCCTGACTGGGACCCTGCAACAATGAGTTTCTCATTCATATTGATCTGTAGGCTCTCAATGGGCGTTGTGTGGCCTGTCAAGCTCTGCAAAGAAAACCATAAGTCACAATTAACAGCTACTGACGCAGCCCTGTCCACAACAGCACCGTTCATATTCAATTGGTAACTAAAGTGTTCAGCCATGAGCTGGGACGACCTGGTTGTGCCACTGGTCCTTTTTCCTCACCAGTTACCCAGTACGGTAGAGTATCCTAAAGACCATCACTGCATATAGCACCGTGCACGTATTTTCCACGTTATCCCACTTTCTGGGGCACACTAATTTTTAAAGGATGTATCAACAGAGATGTGGGTAGTTAAACATGAGGTGCAGATGCCCCGACAAGATTGACACACACTTACATTATAAAAATTATGCTGTGCAAGCGCAACGTTTGCTCTAAATGTGTCACGTAAGTGTAATGAACTGGCTACAAAATCAAAGCAAGAGCAAAAGCAGGGCTACTTTGAAACCTTCACACTAGCAAGGAGCCATATGTTGCTGCCAGCAATGCATGTCACAGTGATAACGTGGTGCTATTACCAAAGTATTAACTTGAGGTATAAGGTAGTAATTCACATGTATACAGTTCCTTTCACCCTTCAGCATCTAAAAGCTTACAAACTACATACCTATTTCGAAAAGGACAGTATTTAATTAAAACACAAGAATATTTAAAACTAGCTCTAGAAAACCAATACCACTATTTTTGCTTGTCAACTAAGTCATATTCTATGCTTGACTCCATCCTCAAGCAGGTTGTTTCAAACAGGTAAGCTAGCTCTGTGCCGCCCACACACATACAGGGCTGGGAACGCCGGCTAAAAGCCGCCTGTTCTGATGGGGCTTCCTTAGGATTTCAAATGCAACAGAAATCCTCCACATACTCTACAGCTGCGGCTGTCACTGCGTAGTGAGAAACAGCTCACACTTCAACCAAGTCACAATGCTACTTGAGAAGTTCCTCTTCTCTGTCTTCCCCGACACAAACATCTGGTATCCTAACAATGTAAACACTAAAGGTGAATTTCAGAGGACAAAATACATAGCATAAGCCCAAAACCCAAGATTCTTTCTATATACAAGAATGGCACAAGTCCTCAGCAGCTCCAGTCAGTGCCTGCCTCTCAGAAACACGAGCTTCTAATGTCTGTGGGTCCCAGCAAGCACAGGAGAGCTACAGCTCTGCTCCCACAGGAAGGGAACGGAGTTATTTAGTCCTTCAGCCTTCCATCTCATGGAAGGCAACACTCTGGCTTCAAACTACTGTCATGCCATCACCAAGGGCTTAAAAAGACACAGCTTCACCATGCTATGCAAGAAGCACAGCACTGCCAAAGGTGAAATTCTGCACCCATTTCAACCTCTTTATACTTGACCTTAGTAAATGAACACAAAAATAAACACATTCTCCTTTTCGCCTTTTTGGCCCTACTTTCCTGACTCCTTCCTCAAAAAGTTCACACTGGCTAGAGAAATGCCCTCCATAACACAACATTATTGTGGTGTTAATTAAACAAGTGACACTTGCTAAAGATGGTTTTCCACAACACCCACTCAAAGCAAAAGCAATGCAGGACAGACATCTGTTAAATATATTTATGACACACTTTCTGATCACTCCTGGGGTGACCCTGCTCTTTCTCACACACTGAGCCCAGCATTACTCTTGCCCAGCCTACTGACACGTTAGCAAACTATTCTGACAAACTTCATGCTGACAGTCACTGACTGTGGGACAGGTGGGAGCTCATCCTGCTGGGGATGTTTCCTGCTATGAGGCCAATCTCCAGGATAAAAAACTGGCCCCTGTAGCTCACAGTATAAAACTAGCTGATCCTGTACAAAACTCTGCATTGCCACCCCAGATTCTCTCTGCAGCAGCAGTTTCACCAGTTATCAAATTCTGTCCCTGTCTTTAGCTAGAATCCGGTCACTCAGCTTTGTGTTGATAAACTCTACTCACAAGTCCCACAGGTTACCACCCAACAATCTTCCCCCTCATTCCCCACCCTCCATACCTCAGAATTAATATTCCCACCCCCCCAAAAGCTGAAAACAGGCCTGTTCTTACCATGATGCAGTTGGGCTTGTTAACTGACCATATGTTGACCCGACAGTCATCTCCTCCAGTTGCCAGCAGCCGGCCCGAACTTTTTCCCAGGACTAAGGAGGATACGTTGCTGCTGTGAGCCGTGATCTCTTCTGCACAAAACAAAGCAAACAGTTAGTACAGACCAGTATTAACAGTTTTCATCCCATCCCTCCCAAAGGGCTAAAAAAATACTCTTCTTCCAGAAAACTTTGCAGTTTCCACTGGCCAAGCTGCAGCAGCCCACTGTTCAGATAAGCCGTCACACTATTATCTTGCTCAAAACAGTCCTTCTTGGCTCTGCCTGCTGTACTTAAGACATTTGCTGACCAAGCTTCACAATGCCAGTGCTCATGTGGCTCACAAAACACATCTTCTCTGCCTAGCAGCAGCTCAGTGGCTTTTAAAGATTTGCTCAACTGTGGCAACCTGCTCAGAGAACCCGCTTTACCTTCGGTACGCGGGTGGTTCTCAGTGAGCTGCGCTGTCTTAGAAGCTGCAATAATATACAGCAGCCAGAGTCATCTAGCTGAAAGCCCCTTAGTTCCGTTTGGGAAAGCAGCAGCAGACTGTCCAACCCGAGAGGAACTGACAGGTTAGCAGCAGTACAGTTTGCTACCTTACACAGAAAAAAAAGTCAGACGCAGCAGCGAGGATAGGTGGAGCTCCCTTCACTGAGCTTTGGCAGAGGCTTTGCCACATTCCCACTATGTAACACAGGTGAAACTTCGCAACACACAGTGCAAAACGGTGACAGAGGAAGGATGAATATGTATCCGAAAAGGCACCAAAGAACAAAGGCAACTGATACTAAAAGACTGTTAAAAAACTGGGGACTGAGGGGAAGCTCTGACACTGAGAGGGGTTCACAATGACAGAACTCCAAGGAACCCCATCATAAAGAAATAAGTTTGGGACAAAAGAGAAGCCAAATGAGCATCTTCACTTAGGCATCTAATTTTCACAGCAGACTTTTAAATCCCCTCCAGTTTTCAGTGGGGGCTTTTGGCAGATGTATTTACCAATTTCTTCCTCTTCCAGTTTACTTCTTTCGAAGTTCATGGGATTTGCATGCCTAATAGTTATGAAACTGTTTGTAAAAAGGCTTGGTACCAATCAGTTCAGCTTTATTTTGGATTGTTTTGGTGGGAGGAGCAATTTGATCATTTTACACACAACACTAATCCAAAAGGATATTAGGCAGCTGCAATAATAATTACGGGTACTTTGATCTCAAGCTCTCAGAGTGCTTTTTCAAAAGCAAAACTGCGCAACTTTCACTTTAGCTGAAGAAATACCTTTCAAATTACAAAGGTAACTGGATTGTAAATTACATGAGAAGGGCAAATCTGAAAATACGCTTCTATTGTGTTGAAAGACCTATCTTCCATGTGACAATACTAAAGTATGCATGTATACACAGACTTGAAGGTAACAAACAGTACAATTAGCATCAACAGACCGGCTCGCTGATGCTGAGCATTGCTGCTGAAATGAGTGCGTCAGCAGCGCCGCTTTTTTCCTCCTCTTGATTTCATTCTTAATAATATATTGTAAGTTTAAAAGTCATCGCTGAAGCATTCAGCCTTCTGTTCCTAAAAGCCAGGTTATAACCTGATGGCAGCCTTGGCCAGATAGCGTCATCCTCACCCTCGGTGAAGTGCCAATTTCCCTAAACCCACAATTTTTTTTAATGGCGTATTCATCACCAGATATCACCCACTAGCTCAGTAATACTAAGCTCCTAATTAGCGTCACTGAAACACCTCTAACACTCAGAACACTTCTTGCTCTGAAGAGGATGCTAAGATGGGGCAGAGCCTAACAAAAACGAAGATCAAGGACTTTTCCCCACTTCAGGAGCACAGAGATTGATACACTTCCAGCTTTTCCTACAACTGGAGTTTCAAGGATGGGAAGATAACATAGCAAACTGGCTTTCTGCTCAAAAAGATATGAAATTACTAACTTGATTATCTCAGCTCCCTTAATGCATTACCAGCCAAAAATACTGTATTTCTGTCATCCAGCTTCTCGATCTCAGGTCACTGGTGTGAACTGTGGGGTTGTCCTGTGCAGGGACAGGAGTTGGACTCAATGATCCTTGTAGGTCCCTTTCAACTCAGGACATTTATGATTCTATGGTCTAAAGCTCATACTTCCGAACAACAGACACCTTCCCATTGCTTCTAACTATTCCTCAACAGCCCCTACAAAATTACTCATCAGTGACCAACGAAGCATCTGGAAATAGACAGCCAGCAACTGTGTACTGCTACTTTTGAGGAAAAAATCATGGATGTAAAAGCAGCAGATTCTCACAGCTTCTTGCAAAGCTTTTTCAAGAGAGTAAGACATGCAGGCCCTGCCAAGGTCACCTCATCTCTCCTGCAGCAAAGAGCTCAGTGCACCTTCTGTAACAAGTGAGCAGTGATGAAGCAACCCCAAAGGGTTGTCCTCACCTGGCACTGAGGGAACCTCACCTGGCACTGAGGGAACTCCCCACTGCATCTAGGCTCTGAAGGGGGATTCCCATCACTTCCTGGGTTGTCTCTGTGCTACATTAGAGTCATGTAGTGCTGGCTAGGAATTTAGGATAGCATTATGGCAACTAATCAGAAAAAATACAGGCCGTGACCCTTTGAAAACAGCAATGACATGGCTCTGTGCTACTCCACTATGCTGTTATGTTGTCAAAAAGGATTTCTAGGCATTAAAAATTACAGTCAGCAACTTGGAAAGAGGGTCAGAGCACCCACACCCGAGGCAGGGATTAGCTGGTTCCCATCACCAACAGCCTCTGCCGCCCCGCTGCCGGCTGGAGACACTCCCCCGCCCTCCCTCGGGAGCGCAGCCCGGCGAGCGACACTCACGCAGCTTCCACGCCGTCTTGGTGGCGGCGGCCACGGCCATGTCTCAGCGAGGCGCCTTCCTGCTCCCAGCGAGGCTCCACCGTCGCGTCCTACCGCCGTCGGGCCATCCGCCCGAGCGTCCCCGGGACCTGCTCCTCACCCGCGTCCCCGCCCTGGAGGCAAAAAAAAAAAAAAAAAACACCGGGATTACGGCGACGCCCCCGCCACGCCGGGGAACGGGAAGGCCGCGCTGAGCCGGCGGGGGGCAGGGGCTCAGCCCGCCGCCCGGCCCGGTAGCAGCGCGGGGCGTGGCCTCACCGCTGCCGACCATCACGGTAGCGACGGGCCAGCGGGGCGCCCCGGGGGTGGGGCCGGGAGGGAAGCGCTCCCTAGGCCGCCGCAGCCTCACCGGGCGATGAGGAGCAGCCGGCGGTGCCCGGAGCTGCCGGGGGAGACTCTGGCACGTTGGTGGTGGTGGCAGCGGTGCTCGAAGGGGCCCGCTCGGCCGCCCCGGCTCTATCGGCGGCAGCTCCGGTAACACCGGGCCCCCCCCACCCCGCCCCCCCCCCCGGCAGCACCGCCGCCTGACAACCGGCCCCTCACCACAAACCTCGGCCAAGCCCCGCCCCCGCCCGGCCGCCGCCAATCAGAGCCAGGGCCCCCGGCCAATCCCCGGCGCCACTGAGCCCCGCCGCACACGAACCGTGCTGTTGCCCGGTTTCCGCGCGCCTCTCAACCAATAGGAACTGAGGGAGGGGCGGTTGCCTTAGCGACCGCAGAGCGGCTGGCCATTCGCAACGCAGCTTCTTGGCGGAGCCTTTCAAGCACGGCCAATCAGAGGGGCGGCGCGCTGGAGCCGCGGGGCCGCCCTGAGGGGCGGTGTCGGGGAGCGGGGTCTGTGCTGCCGCTTCTCGGCGGGCGGGGAGGCTGCAGCGGCAGCTCGGTGCGGAGCTGCCGTGTGACAGCGCTGGTACCAGCACCTCTGACCCCAGCAAGTTGGGCCCGCCGGGACCTCGGGTTATTTTTCCTCCCGGGGCCGCCCGGCTGAGGTGCAATCAGGCAGCTTCTGCGCTTTCCTCCCCGTCACTGAGGCCAATTACTCCATCAAAAGAGGCAATCAAATTAGTTCGATGCTAGTCCTCGATAACATTATTAGCTGATTTTTTGGCAGCTGGTATGTCCCTAGTGCCTCTAAAAGGATTTTTAAATTAATTTGTTCTGATGTCTTTTTCTGGTGTTTAACACTGATGAATTCATTACCACTGGCTTGCTTGCTCCTGTTTATATCTATTTCTGTTTAGATACCTTGGGGTTTCCTTTCTCCCCGGTTTTCTGAGGTCCCTCAGTCCTTCAGCAGTTTATGGTCCTTGTGATTTGGAAATTGTTTTGGCTAATTCCTGAAATCCCTGATGTTCCTGAGCTTTCTCTTTTCCTGGCCTATCAGTGCTAGGTCATTACATTAGCCAAGTGTTGAAAGAGGGATGCAGAGCTCTCAGAAATGGTGTGAAATACGCTGCTACTGTTGTCGAATGGCTTGGGACAGAATGTGCTGTCATGAAATATCTCAGAGCCCCAAAACTGGGAGCTGGAGGCCTGGGCAGACTTGGGGATGTGTTGTGGAGGGTGTCAAACACCGCAACCGTCTCCCACAGGACACACTGAATTCTCTTGCTCTCCATTTCTGAGCCCAAGTGACACCTAAAGTAATGGACTCTCTATAAGGGTAATTTGATATATTTTAATGACCTAGGATATTCAGATTAGTCACAATGGGCTACAGTGGCTTCCGGTTTTAACACTGTGTTCACCTCTTGAAATGCAACAGAAACGACACAAGAGAAAATGGCTCTTGCAATAGAATAGGCAGTTGCAAGGGGTTTCTCTGTAAAAGCCCTTTAGTGTATCTACTACACTTAAAATGGACAGATACCATAAACAAAGGAGATTAATCTGCTCTGTTTCATGCTGTATTTTAAGTGTAATGTCCCTTCTGCTGTATCACAGCAAAATAGGTTTCTGCTTTCCCCAAGCTGCAATCTGTACAGTCTTTGTTGAAGATGATCATTGGAGCTTGTTCCTGGAAGACTGTAGCAGTTGGGAACTGTAGGTGGAACCACCACAGGTGTCCATGGTGCCTCATCTACTACAGGTGACATCAGAAATTGCTTCCTAGCAGGTTCAGGGACTTACAGAAACACCAATACATGACACACAGATGCTGGCTTCCACTTGTGGATTTTGGGGAATTATTATTAACCAAATTACCTGATCAATTTATTGGATTTGGAATGCTTTTTGGGTTTCTCTTGACTTTCTGCCTGTATATTTGTGAACACTGAGTATAGATATTCAAAGAGAAGAATAAAGATGTCAAAATCCAAAGTTTGCCAGTTTGCGTATTAGTCTTTATGGGTTTTGTGGTTAATAGATGGCTCTAAATGAGGTGAAAGAATTTTTGTATTTGTTGTGAACTCACAAGTTCAAAATCTTTGCTTGTGCTACTTATAAAACCAAATTATAAATTTGCTAAAATATTATTATGTTGGAAAAGAACTGTTATTCCCACAGGTTTGGGGAAGAAAAGCCCTGCAACACAGCATGCATAGTTTATAGCAACTTCTGAAGCAGACCTTAAAACTCAGGTCTCATTCAGACTTCAGTCTCAAACATAATGGAATTGCATGAGAAGACAATTGACGCAATTGTAGATGGGCTTTAAAACAGAAGAGAAGGAAAAGAAGAGCAGGAATTCTACAAGTTCATTAAAATCTCCATTAATCTGATGATAATAAAAGATTTGCTGCAGGAAAGTAGGAAAACCTTTCCACATTTTTTCAGGGTGCATCTAACAGGCATCAGCACCAATTTACAGTGTCTGATGTGAAGGAATAAAGTCAGGTGTGACCGAGGTGCTCAGTGAAGCGAGGATCCTTGCGCAGCTTCTCTTCCAGAGCAAGGTATTTCTGTGGCGCTGTCTCTTTTTCCCTGAAACAAGAAGGGAGATATCAGAGGAAAACTGCAGCGGGACATTGAGTAGAACGTTTTACAGAACAGCTTCAGCGCCGAGTTCCTGGGGGGTGACCTGTAGCCCTCCCCTGGGTACTGTCCTCAGGCAGTTGTTCCCAATACCTCTTGAGCCTCAGCGATAGAATGTGGATAAGGAACGTGGTTTCAGAGTAACGGGCGAGGAATTCCTCCTCTTCCTCCGCGCTGAGCTGATCCTGGTTTTCCTGGAACCACTCGTCTTTCTTCTGCAGCTCTTCCACCGCCTGTTAGGGGAGTGAGCAACCAGAAGTCAAGGTAACAGAGAGGAGAGTGAGGAGCAAAGGCACACCAAAGTGCAGCTCAAAGTTCAGGGAGCTGAGATGAAGGAAACCATAAACCAGAGCTGGTTTCTTTTCACAGGAGGCAATAAATGCGAAATAAGATCTCACAGAGTGAGAAAACAAGGGGAATCAAAATGTGGAATGGCAAGAGGCAACAAAACCTGAATGCGTTGCCACACTGTAGTCTAGAAGCACTGGAGACCCAAATCAGCTCTGATTGAGACAGGGACTAAATTTCATCCTGAAGCTATTTTGAGCTTTGACCTTCACATGCTAAGGACATTTAAAAAACAAACAACAAAAAAAACCCCAACCACACCACACATATACAGGCATGTCTATGGACCTCTTAAAATAATCAAAGGAGGTTTCTCTCTTGCCTGCTGCCACAATGAGACATGTGTTACCCTCCTGCCCGTGCAGAAGAGACTCCAGCAACAACACATCCCAGAGCAAGACTGGTGATACCTTATCAAAGCGAGCCTGGATGATGTTGGCTTTATTAACGAGGCGCCGTTTCAAATCAGCCAGGCAGTCATTTCTGAGGCGCAGGGCCTGTGCCTTGGTCATTTTCCCTGTGTTGCCAATTTGAATAAGGAAAGGTGCCAAGTAATCCAGATCCTGGCCCTCTTGTCCCAGGAGCTCGTCTTCCCTCGTGTTCTTCTGGAGGGGAAAGGACACAGAGAGTCATGGTCCCATTTACCTTCTTCCCCAAACACCCTGTGATAAGGCAAAGCAAAACCCAAGGCCAAAACTACCCCCCTCCCAACCAGGGAGGAAATAATGTTTCTTCTTCCTATAGTTTGGTCAAAACTACTGCTTTGCATTAGCTCTGCATACCAACCCTTCCCCAATGAGCTATTTATTCTGTAGTTTATTTCTATCGTCCTTTTTCACATTTCTCGTGATTTCCTTGATTGTAGAGACATCTCTTACACAAAATGTCCTATCCACTGAGGGCTCTACAAAATGCATTTGTATTTGGACAGAAAGAGATTAGCACAGGGTATTTTGAGTGATATCACCTT
The DNA here is from genome assembly GCA_013399365.1 of Pampusana beccarii. Classification (NCBI taxonomy): domain Eukaryota; kingdom Metazoa; phylum Chordata; class Aves; order Columbiformes; family Columbidae; genus Pampusana; species Pampusana beccarii. Next base: position 724,114 of record VWYH01005714.1, read on the forward strand.
CTAGGCTGGCAAGTAGCCGGTTCTTGGATCTTTGCCCCTATTTGTGTTGCACACCAGAAGTTTGGCCTGTAAAACCTACTATCACCGTTTATAACTTCTCTATTCAGAAAAGTTCAGTCTAAAAAACATTTGCATGAAGCATCTTTGAGATCTTGAAAAACTGCAAGTAATTATTCTTAAAACTTTTTTGCATTTGTCCAGAACGTTCATAAGGTATTAATTCCTCAACAGAGATCCTGGAACAAAATTAGCTTTGCAAGTAATAATGAAAACCAAGAAAACAACTGATTCCTATCACACAAAGAAGTGCATATTTGCCTAACAAAATGAGCCCTGGCTAGAAAGATGCAGCTTGGATTCCCTTATCATGCCCCTTATTATAAACTAATCCTTGATAATAATTTCATTTATTAACTAAACAAAATAAAACAAAACAATAATATTTCTCAATTATGTGAGTCTTTCCAGAAAGTCAGAAGGTCATAGCATGATCATCTTCTCATGCAAAGTCAATTGAAGCTGTGCTGATTTACACCTGCTAGGGATTTGGCCAAGTATATTTTAATGATGCTAAAAGCTCTTCTGAGATAATTCAGATAGAAAAAGCTTACTCTGGATCTCTTTGTGTATATGTAATAAATACTGAGATTACTGAAGTCTACCTACCATGGCTTCATACTCTTGTCTTCTCTTTTCGTTCCTTTCTGTATCATAAATTGAAACTAACAATTTAACGGAATTTTCTTCGTTCTTGCGGGTCTTCAAAATATTTAAGACCTTCAAAAAAATCAGAAGAAAGACTCCTTAGCTTTCCCACAAAATGACAGTACTTTACACGCTTAACCTGCTAACAGAGCAGATGCTACATACAAGGACTGTAGCATAAGGTTAACTATAGAAAATCCATGCAAATATGTCCATATCCTGCTGACAGATGAAGCCAATAGTGGTCTTATTTTTAGATTTCTGCTCTGTATGAAATTCTTGAACACAATTATTGATATTATCTGTTAAGAAAGCTCTCCTGGAGTCATAGTCTTGCCACTACTTTTGAAATTGCATTGATAGCTTTGGCTTGTTTTTTGTCTTAACAGGATATACAGCACAACCAATGTGACTATTTTATTTGTTGATACATCAAGACAGAGAAATTTGGCAAGGTAGTTCATGAGGTCACAGTGAACTAGCTTCAAATTTCTGGAAAAAAAAAAAAAAAAGGACTTTTTCAATCTTGTTCTTAATATTACTAGTATTCTGGGCTAATATAGTTGAGCACTCCCTCACCAGCTCCTTTAGGAGCTCTTCTTCCTCACAAAAACATTTTAAAAAGTAAAATCCCATAGCTTTGCGTCCATCTGCTAGAATGGTTGTATTTATCATTAAGTAATTACAAAGACTTCTGAGAACACGGATTTGTTACGCTGGTCACAGTGTGATTAGCAGTACAAGCAATGTATTTTATTAAATATTTCCCTACAGTTGCTCCCACAAAAAGTCACTTCAATATTTCGGATAGGACTTTCTGGAAATGCCTGGCAGCCAGATACAACATGACATACGATATCCTTTCTTTTTGGTCTTGTTCCCAGGCAAAAGTCAGATATATTTCTAGATGCCCTAACTCATACGCTGTCATTTGCTCTCTGGAACTGTTTTCCTCCCTGAGAATGAAGAGTAAGAGCAGGAGCTGGAAAGTGTGTGACTCTCCATAAATACATTAAAGCTACATCTTTACTGAATAGTGGTTGGGTTACAAGCTTGATAATTCAGCATAGAGACCAGCTTTATGACACCAGAGTTTTATTTTTATCACAGCTTATTCTGAGGATGCTTTGGCAACCAGTCAACTGAAACTGTTTCCATGCCTGACCAACTCTGACAAGAGTGAGGACACCTCCCTGTTACCTCTGCTTCAGATCGCCGCACTTGTTCCTTCGGCTGCTTCTCCACCTCTATTAGCTCCTGCAACATTTTGTACAGATGGACCAGCTTCTCTTCCTTAGAGAACCCCGCCTGGAAGCAGATAAACTACTGAAAGACAGTAGCGCTCTCTGGGTGCATGGGAGCAGGTACTCTGCTAACAGAAATTGGCACAATTCCGCTCTTGTCAATATAGCGACATTGATTTATATCATGGGAATATCTAACCCATGGGCAACAGTTTATTAGGCTTCATTTCCATTTTGAATCCATCAGTAGTTTAAGCCAGATGGAATGTCCTGCACTTTGCCAATGCTGCTGCTATATGGTTGGAACTGGTTCTGCAGTGTTAGAGATGAAAGGATGGCACTCTAACGATTGCAGTCTGTGTATTCTCCTCAGTGGGAGATAGAAACTTTAAAGTAACTTGCATAACATTAAAAAATCCTGGATTTGCAACCTCTCTTTGATTTTTGCTCAGTGTAATTGTGCAGCATCACTGCAGAATTTACTGGTAGACTTCTGCTCCCGATTACAGACTCACACCAGTGATGTTAGTGGAGTAACACAGGCTCCTTCCCAAATGACAGAATTTGGCTTAATGACAGCACTCCACTTTTTTTTTTTTTTAATATCTTTTACTTAAGGCTATCTGTCTATCTGTCAGCACTGCATTAAGCCTCAGCATCTTGCTCTGCATCTGCAGAGTGAACTGAGAGATTTAAGCAATGATGTGACCTAATACGTCAATGGCAGAATTGGAGCTAGAACCCAGGACATTTCAACTTCCCTGCCATGAATCTTGCCACCTTCCCTTTGTGTGTTGTGATCCAGAAATCTTCAAGATATGACTAGTTTTTCTCCATACCTGGTATGTGATGCACATGTCTGGGGTCATAACATCTTCACTTCCTCTTATCTCCCCCTCTGGTATTTTGAAGAAATCCTTCTGTGAGGCAGTAAGGTAGTTATCCTTGAGGTGGTATGTCAGATGGATCATCTCATCTGTGATCAGAAAGATACGTTCTGCTACATCTTCATCAGCAGGCTTTTCTGGGTTTCTGTGGAAACACTCCTTGATTTGCTAATAAGGAGTGAAAAGAAAGAAATGGAAGCAGGTTAAGCAACACAGAAAACCATAAAGATTTGCGGAGTGGGGTAAAAACCCAAGGCAAAAATTGGGCATCTCTGCCTGTACTATGGTGGCATCTCTTGGCCCATGGTCATACTGTTCTGTGCCTGAGAAAAAAAAGCATGAAACTGCTTAAAGCAATACAGAAGTCTATTTGTCAGCTTGGGATGCAACCCTGCCTAGGGAACTGCAGGAAGCAAGGTATTTTGGGGCACAAAGTTTTCCACACTCCCCAACATAGGGAAGGAAACAGGAGCATGTTGGGTGCTGTCCGAAGGCAGGGCACTGCATGGCTCTGTCTTGGCAGGTAAAGTGTCTGAGCCATACTGCCAGCATCAGATTTGCTCCCTCTTCTGTTCTCTAAATCAGACCTGACTAGAGGAAGAGGTAGATTACCTGCTTGTAGCAAATCAGAGTGATGGGACACTTCATGAGGAACCTAAAACGTTATCAGTTTGGGATCAGAAGGTGAAATCATTTGACTAGTTTTGTGTCTTGTGAATATTTCATTCCAAAATCGTAGTCAAACTTTTTTCTTTCCGCTGACACACATTTTCCAAGTCTTAGTTCCCCAGTTTCATTCTAACTGCTTCATGCAGTTCGTGACAACTGGTCACACTGTAGCTCTCTGTCAGGCAAGCAACTGTGAGACACAGCAGCTGAACAAGGCTTGGATGCCTCATCTGCAGTTTTGCCTTGGCCGTGCCCACTGAAAATTAACCTAAAGCCCTAGGCAGTATGTTTTGCATAGTATAAATATCACAGTGACAGATATTTTTCTGTTTCTGTCTTGGCCATACCACTATAGGCCGGGCGTTAGCGTCAGCTCTCATGCCAGCCAAGTGTACTTTCTTTCCTCTTTTGCCAAACTCCGTGTACCGGACGTGCAGGAAGTCATCCCGCCCCACAAAGTACTCTGTCATCTCCATAGCGCTTTGAACGCGTTTCTGGAGGCCATCGACTCGCGCCTCGTTGTAAAACTCCATCGTATTTTCAGTCTCTGGTTCCAGCAACACATAGGTGTGAGCTAAGGACATAAAACAGATTGCATACATCTTCAGAGTTAGCAACCACAATATGGTGAGCACAGGTGTGTCTAGAGGAAGTCTCATTTTCTTCAGCAGCCAATAAGTCAAATGCACGTAAGAGTGTAAGATGGGAATGTTAACTCCTCACCGCTGTGTACCAACATGCCTAAGGACAGCAGGACAGTTTTGCAGGGTCCCCGCCTTCCTCGCACAGCAAGGCAGTAGTGAGTGGAGCCTGGACCCTGCTCTTCCCAAACCAGGAATGGGTGCAGGTTCTCGGGCTGAAATGCTGCTTGAACAACAGATCTGATGCAGGGCTTTCTCTCCCCAGATGCACAATACTTAGGAGAACGTTTCTACTTCTATCACCTCTGCTGGTAGAAGTAAATGATATCGGCCTATATATGTGATACGTGTGTATTTTTCTTCTGTTATGCTGGGGGGGCAAGCACTGTCCAGGTCTGGAAGCCAACAACCCAATTCTCTGCTCTCCCCACTGGAGACCGTATTCATCAAGGCAATTAATCCCAGAAGTTTGCAACCCCCCCAACTTTGGGCTTTTGCCACTGCTACAAGGGATTCACGTGAAGTCCCATCAGCTGCCGTGGCTGCCCAGATGAGCTGGAATACCTTTAAGATGGAAGTGGTGTCCTGGGCTGAAGTAGTCTGTGATCAGCTGTGTTCGTTTATTCACTTCTCTCAAATCCAACATGTCTTCTCGATTTTTGAACCACTCCTTCACCTCCACTACTTCAGAACCTGGCAGGAGACAAACCGATGCACAATTTTAGGTCACACTGTTGGAGGTGACAAGATTCATCTGATGAGCTCAGTGTCAGTGCAAGCACCCTGTGCTCCCAATACATCATGCGGTCACTGGAACTGGCCCTGGGCACAGGGGCATTTTGTAGATGAATCCTAATCTATGTTTGAGTAGACGAATTACACTTCGAGAGGGTTTATTCCTCTCCATCTACAAGAACTAAAGTAATCAGCTCAGGGAGAGAAGGTGGCACGGTGGATGGCTATGCTTAGGTGAGAGAAATTCCATCCCAAATATTTAATGATAGTGTTGGGAGCGAAGGGAAATGAGGTGGGGGCATTACACTACCCAAGAGGGCTGAGGATAGGACACTGTATGTCCAGTTAGGAATCTGCACAGTTTCTTGGACCAGCTGTTGAAGAATAATGCTTCAGAGTACAGAAATATCCACAGTTCTTAGCTCCCCCTTTCTATGGCTCCTGTTGACACCAGTGGGAATAGCGATACTATTGGATCAATTCAAACCAGCCTTCCATTTCTCTGAAGACTGAAAATCCAAGCAGGTGACCTGTGACACAGAACAGCCGCATCCTTGGGGTATAAAACAGATTCAAACTCTGACAGGAACGCCTAGCAGTGCTGGAAAGTTCTAGGTTTTGACAAGATGGCGAGTATGCTGAAGCATTTGAGGATGTGGTAGGCAAGTCCCCCACAAATGTGGAAGGAGGATGAGAAAGCATTACAGAGACTCTGGCAGGAGGGGAACCACCTCCCCCTTCCCATCAGCACACCCCAGGCTGTGTTCGCTCAGTGCATCAGGTGTGTTCACTCATCCCTCTTACACTCTGTGTCTGCATAGACGGTGAGGCGTTTCACCAGCCCATTTTCATTCAGGTACGGTGCCCATTTCTCCAGTTTTGCTTTCTTGTACAGGGTCGCCTTCGTCCCCTGGCAACAGCGGGTCTCAAACTCTGCAGTGGGCAAGAGAGGTGTCAGAAAAATTGACTCCCTTGTATTCAGCCCCAGTAAAAAATAATTCAAGAGTGAGAAAACCATGTCCTAAGGAAAACCAGACATTTATTGGTTGCATTCAGCTCCCAGTAAGGCTGTTCAGACCCTATTTGTTGTACTTTAATGTTATAATAGTACAATAACTCTTTTATTTCCCAAAGTGGAGATTTGATAATGCAGGGGCACTCCATTGTGCATAGCAGTAACAGCAAGTCCATCCCAGGCAAAATCATTCAGCTAGCAAGAAAACACAGGGGGTGTGTGTGTGTGTCTGCAGGGGGTTCCCACCCGGGATGGGACCGTGCCCTGAGGGGCGGCATTCAAACCTTCACCTACTGCACTTCACTGCTGTACCTTGCCCATCCTGAGGGGACAACTCTTGAGTGAGATAAACCAACATCCCAAATCCACTAAAAGGTTGGTTGAGGGGCAAGCAAAAGGCAAAGGAAGAATACATACCTCTGGGAGATATCTGAATTGGGTCTACCCACGACGGTGGCATGTCAAAACTCCTGTTTTCATCCTCCGGTTCTTGCTGAAACAGAAGCAGAGATTTACATTTTTGGAAGCTTCTCTTACTGTGCCAGGAGGCATTTTGGTTCTAGAGGATGCAGTGCAGCGATCAGAGCTCAGCCTGTGCAAAGCTGCACGGGTCCTGGGGAACATGGTGGCAGAGTTATGGGAGCTGTGTTGGTCACATATAGCCCAAGGACAGAGGTAAGCAGCACACTACAGCTTACATAGCATGAGAACTTCACTGTGTCCCCACACTCTCACTGGCACATCCCTTCTCAAGCCTAATGAAATTCTCTTCTCTTGGCTGACAGTCGTGCTGGACAGGGGATGAAGGTGACAATCGTCATTCAAACTAATGACCAGCTTATTTTATGTAGACCTTGGAAGGTGCTTTGCTCCCCTGTTATGGTCACAGGCTGAGGAGAGCAGGTAACAGCAGGGAACGCTCCGTTACTGGCGTTCCTCCATCCTGCTGTGCTGGTGCAATGCCTGCTTTATCACGCTGTGTTCTCCCACCAGGACAACAAACCATTTTTTGCTTCCAGTACACAACATTTTTTGGTATATAAGAGTATACACATTATTTCTACATTTGGCGGGTAACTCCACCTGGCAGTCGGGAGAACAGGGTGCTGACCAGTAGAGTATCCAGAAAAATTTCAGTTTGGGTTGTATTTTTTTTTAATTATTTCATCCTAAGGGTCAATGCACTGGAGGCCTATGAACATCCCTAACCACTTAGGACACCAGAAGTACCACCTGGGGTCTTGCTTCAGAAAGCATCAGAACTATTGAAGACTGAGAAGGAATCTAAAGTGCAAACCACAACCTAGCGAGAGCAACAGTGATCTGACCTGGAGAGGGCAGCAGGCAGGCAGACGTGCAGGCCTACGAACACGCCAGTTGGATTCAGTATCCCCACCACGGGACAGCCATCATTTGGGTCACTCACCACGTCATCCATGTCATTGTCAGGCAACTCATTTTTCTCCTCAGCGTCTGGGAGCAGCTGATGAGGCTTGTCACCCCCCGAAAGCATAACTTCCCAGCGGATATTGTCACTCAAGTCAAAGATGAGATCCTAGGCCAAAGAGAAGAAACCCACTTAATTACAGGGCACTCTCAAGGGCCTGACACTAAACTGAACGCTGCTCTTGCACCTCTGCAGTGCTGTGGACCCAACTGGGTGTCAGAGAGTTAAAGGACTCTTGACAGACCCCGGATCTCAGTGAGGTGGGCTCTCAGACCCTTGGCTGGCTGGTGGGACCCCAAAGGCTGCCCCTGTGCCTAGAAGGCTGCAGACCCTTTTCCTCACGGTGCCTCTGCCACAGATGATAGGAAGTTGCTGGAAATGCTTCTGCCTCCTTCCTTGGGGCATGCACAGCCCTAGGGTCATCCACACAGGCCTAACGCTGCTCTGACTCAGACCCTTCCCTCACAAACTTTACATCAGCTTGGGACTAGCTGAGGTGTGGGAAGAGCCTAATCAAGATCTTTCCTGCCTTGAGCCATGCTTGACAGGCTCAAAATATCCTTTGCCTTAAAAGTTCTTGCTTGAGAGAGTGGGTGTCCAGCCAGCCTTAAATTCTTACACTGCAGGGCTTAACAAGTGTGATCCATATTTTCTAGCTCAGGGTCTGGGATGTCCTGGAGTAGTTCAGGAGTCTGTGTAACCAGAGCAACATGACCAGAGACAACACAGGGAATGGTAAGTGGGAACTGGGATCACCACTGATCCTGGACTTCCCTAGGACTTGAGTAGGCCCGACTGTCCCTCCCAGGCACAGGGTGCTTAATGGCTCATTACCTTGCAGCCGTTCCAGCAGTCCTGCATGTTCACCCAGTAGTTCCTGTGGTTCCAGATGCTCTCGATCCCAAGGAACTGCTCATCTGTGGTGCCATGGCTGTTTCCCGTGAAGGGGTTGATGAAGAAGGTCTCAGGCACCTCTCTCTTCCCAGACAGAACCAAAACCCATGCATGCACCCGTAAGCCATGCAAAGGGTCCCGCTTGGGCTTTCCCACTTCCTGTAGCGCAGAGGACAGAGCCGTAATTATTGCCATTTTATTGCCACTTTAGTCCAACCCAACAGCAATCTTATTCTCTCCTCTACACACTTCTAAAGGTTTCCAGACCCTCAACACTCTCCAGAAGAGGCAGTACATACCCAGTACCTATTCCTGTGTCAGCACACACTGTGCTCCCAGAGGCCAAGTGCACATGGCCATGATCACCCTGATGTGATGTGTGGTGACCTCCCTTTTTTGCTCAGCTGTTACCTGTGTCTCAGCTCTTGCTCCTGAAGTTAACAGTGATCCGGACCTTGCTAACTCACCGTGACCTTCTCCTCTCCTCTTTCCTCATCCTTTTGAGCAGCTTCAGTTTCTGCCTTCTTTGCCTTCTTGGCCTTCTGCTGAAGTTCAAACTTGCTCTGCAGGTCTGGTGGGGACTTAATTCTATACTTGTTGGACTTCTTAATCTCCTCTTTTGGTACCTGCCTCCACAAAAGCAGGATATTGCTGTGAAACCCAGCAGGGATCAAGAGAAGGGAGAAAATGTATGGCTGATAGGTACCTCCCAGTTCCCAGCCCTTGGCAGTTTGCAGTATTAGACCTGGGGAGCAGGAATTCAGTGAAGCCAAAGAGACCTTGTAAGGAAACGTGGAAGAGACCACTCAAAAGATCCCTTTGGTGAGGTCCCTGCTTGATACAGACTGAAACCCAGTGTAGACCTGAAGCTGTTTCCCCTAGCTCGACTGTGGAGCTCACTGGAAATGAACAGGCTGAGCTCACTGCAGGTCTCACCTCCTGTGGCTTCCTGAGCAGCGGACACACCTCCAGAGTCTCGTCCAGGGTGCACATCTCGCGGGTGGCATACCCGTGCACACAGTAGGCATCATACCCAGCCCCGATCAGCATAGAGCACAGTAGCACGCTGAAGTCAAAGCAGTTCCCTCGCTGATATTTCAGGATGGTGGTTGGGGAATAGAGCGAACTGGGCTTGAAAGAGAGAGATTCGTGTTCTCAGAGCTTGTCTCATGCAGCTGAAACATATACCAGGCAGAGAGCAGGAGAGAGAAAGGGCATTGCCCATATCCCTGGGCTCTACACCCATAGGGAATCTGTTATATAAAACTCATGTGTGAGCCACAGACACCAAAAGTCCCCTCCAAAGTGATCTGGGGATATTCTGCCCCAAAATCAAGTGACAAATTTAACCATAGGGAGAGATGGGCAGAACAATCTTATCAAACTACTGAAAATCTAATGCTAAGCACAACACTGGAGTGGGGCTTACCTCACCTCTAGCTGGTCTGCCTGCAGCCTTTCAAAGCAGAAGACCCGTCAGCTGAATTATAGGAAAGGGATCCCAAGGAAAGGGATCAATACAGACATACTGCATATAGAGACGTTCTACACAGACAATCTACTCCCAGATCTCAGACATCACCTTAGGTGGTCAAGGCAGTTTCTGTCTGCTAAATGGAGATACGTTCTCTGCAGTTCCAAAGTGCCAGAGCTCCTCTGGAGACCCTTGGCCAGCATGGAGCTGGTGTAGGTTGTCTGGGCACACCTGTCCTTGTTAGCAAAGATTGTGCTCCCTTTGCCTTAGCTGATTCGCGCCAGCCAAGAACTTGCTCCAACTCTGGCATCATCCCTTCTTGCCAGTCTAGAAATCTCTCTTTAGCCACCCCAAAATATCCCCAAAATTGGGACAGAAGTGTTTAAAGCCTCTAAGAACTAGTCACTGAGGTCAAGCATCATCCTCTGGGCTTTATATGCTCCTTTGTTGCAAGGCATAGGTGGCCTTTGGAGGGGAAGTTTATCTGCCATTGCAACCTGCAGCAGACCAGCTGTCACCTGGGGTGAGTGAGAGCAGGGCCAGGCCCACTCGTGTTGAAATGGTGGTCAATTGCTTGACAGGTACAGCACTGCACGTGAACTGGGATTACGGGTCCAAACAGAGTGTGAAGGGCCTGAGAAAACTTGGGGGTTGTCTAAGTAATGAGGGGATGATGGAGGGGTCAAAGACCTTTGTAATCTTGGCCACTGGGGTTTCCGCATTGTATCCTGCTGAGAGGCCCTTCTGTCACCTCTGTTATGGGGCTGTTTCTGACAAGACTGCAACACCTTTCTTACCGGTGTGATAGGGGACTTGAGGGGCTCCATAATGAGGTAATCAGAGACGAAGCTGGCACAGCCATCCCAGTGGTACAGCTCTGTATAAGGCAGTAGGGTTGGCCTCACCGTTGTGCTCACAAACTTCTGCAGGGCAACAAGGCAACTTTGGTTAGCCAACAGAGGCCTTGGCAGAGTCTCCTGTCCAAAGCCATCCCCTCTGACCAACCCTGGATGCTGCAGCTCACGTTCAGGACCTCCCCAGAGCATATCAACAGCATCAGTAACCCTCCTTGCCTGTTCTGAGATGGAAGCTGCATGAAGTTGAGAGGCCATCTGCTTGTCTGCGGCTAAAACTTCAAGCTCATCTCACACACATTACAGATCTGATCCAGTTCTTCTCTTCATTTTCAAGCAAGACAAATAGCTACTGCCCTTTACAGCTTTTACATCCTCCAGCGTTTTTTGCCTTGCATGTTAATGGCATAATAAATACTGGGGAAAGCTGGTCCAAAGTAGCATTTCCAGATGCTTTGGAGAGCATCAAGTCCAGAACTAGAGAACAGTTGTGCAGCTCGGGCTCAGTCTTAAACAAAACCAGACCACAAACTTCCACATTTCCTCACCTCCCTGTAACTTCTGAGAAGTTCAGAATAAGACCTAACTCTGTTTCCAAACTCCATACCTGTAACTAAGCCTGATACTTATCTATTCCGTGTGTTTCTTTTATGTTTCTGTGGTCATTCCTATTTCCTAAGGGTCACTCTGCAGGGCTGCGAGCTGCCTGCAGCTGACATGGCACCACCGCCGTGTGCGTTATACAATGCACTTGTGGGTTTGGACAGCCGTGGTGTTCCTGGGGTGCTGTGCACCTGCTCAGGGTGGTGTGGGCACAGCAAGCGGGTTCCCATTCCCTTTGGCCAGGAGGGGGGGCAGGAAGGGTTGCTGTCCTTCCCCAGCATTTGTCACTACAGAAGCCAAGCGGCCCCCGCGCTGTGGCCCAGCCCCACAGCAGCCCGTACCTCCACGCCACACTCATTGACCGGGTGTAGGAAGAGCGGCTTGCGGTCAGGGCAGATGTGAGTGTACTGCTGGAGGAAATGGGCAGCGATGTGCAGCAGCTTCTCTTCATTTGGGGAATTTGTCTTGTACGAGGACGGTAACTGAGATGTGTCGATGGAGCTCCAGTCAAAATCACTTCCAGGGCAGGAGAAGAGAGACACAGGTAATAAGCTGGGAGCAATTTGGGCAAGATGACCTGCTATCAAAACATGGCAAGCGCTCCCTGTTTCCCAGGAAAAAATGGGGATCATATCCAACAACATGATTCTGGCATAGCCAAGCTTCTCTGGAGTGATGGCAACCTGCCATATTCCCAGAGGCTCAGGGGATCTTTGTATAGTGTTGTGACACAGCACTGAACGAACGCATATGAAGTGAATCTTACTGACTCGTGCCCACTCTCAAGACAAACACATCACGCACATGAAACTCATTCACTCAGCTCCCTGTGCAAGAGGACCATATGTGCCATCCACATGCACGCAATCTCCCTGTGGGCCCCAAAGGGATCGTCTCTGCTCATCCGGGTAACTGGCAGACACACATGACTTACGGTACATCACTTGGGACACAGGCTTGCTCCACAGACTCCTTTGTCTCCAAGTCCTCAGGTTTATCACTGATCTCCAAAGGCTTCAGCTCTTCTTCTCTTTGCTCCTCTTCTTCCCACTCCTCTTCTTCGCGCTCCTCCAGAACCTCCATTCTGCCTCCTGCTGGCACTACAGAAATGCACACACCAGGGTGAATTCAGGGGTGGGACCCAGATATACAGCAACACAGAAACACTTGCACTCCGGCCACAGTGATTTAGTACGAGCACGGCTCAGGCAGCCAGAAGCACAATTCCCATTTCTGCAACAGTAAAGAGTGAGCACTGAATGTGAGCTCGGGCTGGGCTTGGGAAATAAGTGGCTGCATGTTCCTGGGCAGCCCGAACCTGGCGGATCTAAGGAGCCATTGAAGGAGGAATGTGGTTTTTACAACTGATCCGGCACCTGACCCCAGCGAGGGGGAAGGACTGAGAGACATCAGACTATGAATCCTTCATGTAAAACAAAGTCTCTTCAAACTAATCCCAGAATGCAAACTGATTCCTGTATTTTAAAGAAGTTAAGCTGGGGGAAGGGTAGACAAAGAGCCAGGAATCCGTATTTTAAATAGATCAATAAGGGGAAGGGGGTTGTTAGAATTAGATGAATGAAATATCTAAACTGAGGCAGGCACTGGGTAGTCTGTAAACCCTGAAGTACTCAGCAAACGGGGAACAGGGGAGGGAATTTGCGGCTGTGATTTGGGGTGGGGGGGATATAAGCAGCGGTTTTCACCTTATTCCGTGTGCCTACCTTTAGGTAGAAGACCTGGTCTTGCAAAATTGTTAATAAAATACACTTTGCTGAGAGATCCTGCCTGGGACTATTAAACCGCCAAGGTAATCGTTTCCTACTTGGGCACTTGCCCACGGTGCCAGCCCACGGGCTGCACCCAGCATGGCCGGCTGCGCAGGGGCCTTGAAAGGAGGGGATGTTTTGCAGCAGAGTCAGCAACCACCAAGGACACAGAGCTGTTTATATTATTTATTTACATCCCAGGGAGGCTGGGGGCTGCTTGTTTCCCCCTCCCTCCGGTCAGGCTGACCCTGTGAGGAGCAGACAGCAGGAAGCAGGCACAGACCTTGCACCGCGGGTGGCGGGACGGCGGGTGTCCCTGGGCCCAGCACCGCACCCCGGCCCCCGCACCAGCCCGACGGCCCCCGCGCCCGCCACCCCTCCAGCCCCGCGGCTCAAGGCCTGGCGGGGTGCAGCTGCAGCTCCCCCGCCCTCCCGCCGCTTCCCCGGCCTCACCGCCTCCGCCTCGCCGGTGCCGCCGGCCCGCGCACCATGGCAACGCGCACCATGGCAACGCGCACCATGGCAACGCGCACCATGGCAACGCGCGCCGCACAGCCGGCCGGAGCCCGGGCGGGGGTCTGCGGCCTCCCCCAGCCTGCCATGGGGGCTGCCCCGGGCTCTCCCAGAGCGTCCCCACACACCCTGGCCCCGCGCTGCCCCCATGCCCTTGGGGCTCCCCAGGTACCCATCCCGCACCCCCTCGGCTGCTCCAGCCCTCCCCGCCCTGAGCGGCTCCCTGGCTGAGAGCTCCCGGCACCTGCCCCCCGCGCAGCCCGGAGAGAAGGCGCGTTTCTGGGGGCAGCTCCCTCTGTCCGGAAGATGTTTGGGCGAAATGAGGGGGAAGCGGCCAAACCCTCGCCCACGAGGGCGGCTTTGCCACCGGCCCCTGGAGACCGAAAGGCTGCCCTTAAAAAAACAAAACAAAACCACCACCCCCCTCTCCCCCAAAACGCACACAAAGCCCCTCCCCGCCGCATTCCTCATCTTCTTGTTGCTTTCTGAGCCTGTGGAGCTGCACTGCCTTTGCAACTAAGCCCTTGCAACTGCCCTTGCAACCCAAAAGCTGGCAGCAAGGCTAGTGTCCCCGTTACTTGCTTTGTAAAATACATAATGGAAAGCATAGCTTCTCTACCCAAAAGCCCAAAAGCTGGCAGCAAGGCTAGGCAGGAGGCCTTTTTTTTTTTTTTTNTTTTTTTTTTTTTTTTTTTGGTAGTTCATTAGGCTATAAGCAGGATCAGGTGCTAAACACTTGTTTTTTTCTGTTTTTCATTGTGCTTAGGAAAAAAATGGATGGAAAGACTTTCACATTTGCTCTTATGTTATGGTGACTGTAGCAATTAAAGCTCTGAGGATGCACATAGTCAATATATATCGAGAAGCATCACTTTGAGTGATTGCTCCTGTTTGCAGCTGGTTACTGTTTCCCAGACAAAGCATGGTAGGACCAAGGCCTCATCACTCCGTCTCTCACTAGTACTTCTCACCAAATCTTAGATGTCAGAAGTCATTAAAAAAACAGACACAGCAAATGTACATTGTGGCTATGAAACCACGCGTGTTCAGTACACCCATATCTGGCCTTCACATGTGCTGCTGTGGTATCTCATTGCTGCGTCAAAAGCAGGTACCATAAAACCAGTTGGATCCACGAAACCCCAGATTCCCGGGGATTTTGCAGATACTCCTCCTGTTTGGGATCACATCAGAGCTGTGAATTGGGTCAGTGTTCCCAGGCCACCAGCTAATCAAAAGGGGCATCTATGCTGGAGGATGGACTTTCGCAAAGATCTTTCCTCCCCGGCCGCCGCTGAAGGATGCTCAGCTGGCTCTTGTGCAATCGCGGAAGCAGCGTGTTTGCGTGGGGGAGAAGGATGAGCTGCTGGAAGGCGATATAAGGCACGAGGCGTGGAGCATGAGCGCAGCCCTGGGCAGCGGCAGGCTGGAGGAGCAGAGTGGCCCGGCGATGGTAAGTGGGCTGATACGGGTTACTGGGAAAGCAAGATCCTTTTGCAAATCTGAACTCTTCAGAAGAGCTGTAGTGGGAAGAGAGAAACTACTTTCCTCTTCAGGTATCCTGGACTGATGCCTCAGCTGTGCAGTTTTACTCAAAGTACCTGTTCTTAGTGAACTGTGGCTTTATCACTGTCAGCACGTCCCTGCAGGTCTGAGGTCTAGTTTCTTCTACTCCCTCTTCCTGAACAGCTACCTAAATTCAAGACAGTATTTGACCCTTGCATTAGCCTGGGGTGTGGGAGGAGTTGCTGCTCTGGCACTTTGGGATAGGAAATGACTTTGTGCCATTAAACCTAGATTTTTTTTGAGGAAATACACCACAGAAATTATCACGCTCATGCTTGAGGGTTGGCTCCTTCTGAATGACTGGAAACATCTCCAGCGAGCATGCTAAAAACCCAAGTTACCCAGAGCCTGCTTGTTTTTACAGGAAAGGACTGCGAGGTGCTTGCTGCTGGTCTCTGCCCTCTGCCTGGCTGGCGGTGAAGGCAACAAGAGTGAGTCTCCCTGTAGACTGTCCCTGTGGGGTCACAGACGAGTAGTATGGAAAGGAGAGGTCAAACCCTCACCTGACCTGTGTCCAGGTTCCTCATTCAGGGCACTGCTGAAGGCTGCTAAGGGAGGACAGCAAGAGGGGGGCAGGAACTGGGGTGTAAGAGCTGGCAAAATAGGTGGAAACTTCAGGGTCTCCATCCCAGCCGTGTATGGTGTATAGCCCATGGAGATGGGCACAGGTGCTGTGAGGTGCCACCACTCTCCTTGCTAGCTGCTGGCAGGCTCCACAGCTCTGATCCAGATTGCAGCCATGCTGATGAGGTGTCCCAGGCTCTCAGTCATGTCCTCCCAGGCAAGCAGAGGCAGCAGATTCTTCCTCAGATGTGTCTGCTCTGACTCTAGGCGAGGATCTCAGCCCCTGCAAGCTGTGCAGGGCTTCGTGCCATGGGGCGAGTTTGCTCTCCTGTCTCTCCTGGAGGAGATATTCTTGCTGAGCTTCAGCTTACTCACCTTTCCTTCACTGCAGGTGAGCTGGTGAGCCCACATGGCCCAAGGCGAGGGGTTGCCCTCCGCCTCCAGAGGAGCCCGAACACCTGCCTGCCAAACCCCTGCCAGCACCAGGGCGGCTGCCAGGTGATGGAGGACAGACCAGTTTGCAGCTGCAAACCGGGCTTCACAGGGATGTTCTGCCAAGGTAGGGCTGGGGATGTTGGTGAGCCCTCCCCACTCCATCCACGGGCACCAGTGGACATCACGGGAGGGTGGCATCACGGGAGGGTGATGGGCACAGTGCACTGGTGTTGCCAGGACTCTCAACTGCAGGCTCCAGGAGCACGTCCCAGCTCCTGGTTCAGGTGCATGGCCCAGACCCACGACATCTGCCTTTGATGCCTTGAGCTTAAGGACTGTGTCTGTTCAGAGTAGCAGTGGCCATGGACTTGTGCAGGTCCAAGGCAACCAGTAGAAAATGGCAGACCCACGTTAACTTCTGCGTGTTCCCAAAGGTTTGTCTTTTGCCCAGTGTCTCTGAAGAGCCCTCCCAGCAGCCTCCAAAAAGGCTGGGATGAGGATCTGTTGAGCTCAGTGGGACTGTGCCATCCCATAGCTGACCTAGGGCTCCTTCAGGCCTCTTCCTTATTGCTATTGCAGATGGCTTTTTCCTCCAGATGTGGAACTGAAGTTGGCCTGCGAGGAAGAGCACATGGAGATGATGGTGAGGAAGGAGGTGTTTGAACTCTTGAAAATCCCCCGGGAGCTTGTCCACTTGAAGAACAAGGCATGCAAAGTCTCAGAAAGAGAAGAAGAGGGTGAACTGTATTTTGCAGCCACTCTCACAGGTGAAAACCACACTGCCTGCGGATCAAAAATTCAGGTGAGGATCCAGCAGAGCCTCTCTGCATAGCTCCAAAGCTGTGAGAGGAGCAGACATGCTGAGTGAGGACAGCAAGGGGAAGATCTGGAGGCTTCTCCTTTTATATCTGGGTGCTGTAAAGTTTTCATTCCCCTTGGAAGGCTTCCATGGGGGCTGTCAGAAAGCTCTTCTATCTCCACCTAGCCCCTGCTGGCAGCACATCTTGTCTTATTCAGCAGAGCATGGAAGTCTCACTGTGCTCTTTACTAGCTGATAACAGCCCTCAGTTTTCTGGCAGCATCCTCTGAGCTCTGCAGCCCTGGATGTAGCCTGTTGGTCCCTCACTTGATTCACGGGTCAGGGTGGGTGTGGAGGAACCAGTGCTCCAGCTCTGCATTGCACAGAAGGGCTCTCACCTGTGGTCACCACACTGACTCCTGCCTACTCTGGAGGTGGTTGCCAGTAGCCCCTGGACATGGGGCTTGAGCAAAAACCCCAGCAGATATCCAGGAGGCCTGAAACTGAGTTGCACATTCTGAACTGAAGCTTGGAGCTCTGTGTATGTACTTGGACATGGTCAGGAGACGTGATTTCTGTGTCGTTCCAGCAAAACGGCTCCCATGTGTCGTACTCCAACGTCATTGAGTCAGAGCAGGAAGCACGCGAGGGTGTCATCTCCCGGAGGTTTCAGCTGGAGGTGCACTTCTCCTGTGTCTACGCCTATGAGCAGGTGGTGAAATTGCCTTTCGCTCTCGCCGCTGTTGACAAGTGAGTAGTTCCTCTTCACCTCACTGCTGACAGGGTATCTTTGATGTTGCAGAAAAATAGATGCCTTCAATGAGGTGACCTGCAAAGGCCCTGGGGAGCCACTAGAGAGCTCTGAAAGCAATGCCACGTCATGGCACTTACCCTTGTCTTCCCCACATGGATTTTCAACACAAGGTTTGGGCCTGAAACCAACTATCCAAAAAAATAAAGCGTGGGAACTGGCAGATGCTCCCACCAGGCCCCTCTGGAGGTGCAGATTAGAATCCCTGGGTTGCCTTCCTTGTAGCCCTCACTGGCCAGTGGGTCAGTGTGAACCCCTGGAGCTCCTTCCCTCTGTCCATACATGGCACAGACGCACCAGCCAGGATGCGGCTTGGGGCCTGGCTCTCATGAGGCTCCGTTCAGGAGCAGAGGCACATCCAGAGCCAGTGAACCTGCGCCAGTGGCTTGACTTGCACTATGTCCTTCCTGCCTTCTCATTCTGCTCGTGAACTCTCCTCTCTTCCTCTCCTCTCAGGCTGGTGCAGTTCATGGTCAGCGAAGGACACTTCAATGTCAGCATGAGACTCTACAAGACCGCCTCCTACCTCCAGCCCTATCACCTGTCGACCACTGCCATCCCCATCACAGACACGCTTTATGTCCTCCTGAAGATAGAGGGACAGCACCAGCTCAAGTACTTCCTGCTGAGCATTGAAGACTGCTGGGCCACCCCAAGCGTGGATCCCTACCAGGACACGCAGCACAAGCTCATTGAGAAGGGGTGAGTGGAGTGTCCCTGCTGCATCTGGTCTCCTTGCAACCATGAGCACAATTGCATCTCTTTGCTGGGTGCTAAGGACAGGTCGCTGTGAGAAAGCAATGAGCAGTGACACCATCATTGTTCATAGCTGGAACCTATGGCAGACACTGTCATTTAGTTGGTGGACCAACCGCATAGATGAGCCCCTTAACCACTCTGAAGTGGCTCCTGGCCAGCTGGGTAGGCAAAGGGCAAGGAGGGGAGTGGGGAGACCTTGCTGGGATTTGCAGAGAGGTCTCTGCTGAAGAGCTTGTGTTGGAGGTGGCTGCAGCCAAGCTAAAGCCCATAACGTGGGTATCTGGGAAGCAGGAGTCACAGCCAGGCTTACTCCACCCATGCAGAGCAGCTGTGGCCCCAGAGAGCAAGACGTGACCCAGCTCTTGTGCTGGTGGCAGCTCCTCCCTGAGCTGGGCACAATGCAGGGTGCCAAGGGAAGGCATCCCCACCAGCACTGAGACAGAAATAGTCCTGTTCAGCAAAGCTTGGGGGCTGCACCCCGGCCCTCTGTGCTCTAGTGTCCCAGGCTGGGATGCTCCCACCTCCTTTGCCACCTGCTGATTGAGCCATCGTGTGCCAGGTGTCCCCATGACGAGACAGTGACATACCTGAATGCCATTGGAGAGAGCACTACTGCCAAGTTCAGCTTCCAGATGTTTCAGTTTGTTGGTTACCCCGAGGTGTTCCTGCACTGCCGTGTCCGGCTCTGTGTCCCCGATGGCCCAGAGCCCTGTGCCAAGGTGAGATCTGTAGGTGGTCTGCACTGTGCAGGGACCTCCCTTCCCTTCGGCTGCTGTTGTGAGAAGGGGCTCTGCTCTGCTTGTGTGTCCCTCAGCAAAATAAACACTTCCCAGTAGCAGGAGCTCACCCCAGCACCCTGAACTAAAGGTACTGCGGCTTGAACCCACCAGAGAACTCCTTTCCCTCTTCCCTCTGTCTGTTGGGTATTTGCAGGAGGAGAGGTTTATGCTGGGCGTTGGGGAGGAGCAGGCTACGGTCCTTCAGGGACCAGCTCCTGTCACGCTAAACTAAAGGAGGGGAGATCCAGGCTAGACATGAGCGAGAAGCTTTTTACACTGAGGGTAGTGAAACACTCGCCCAGGTTGCCCAAAGAGGTGGTGGATGCCCCATCCCTGGAGACATCCCAGACCAGGCTGGACGGGGCTCTGAGCAACCTGAGCTGGTGAAGATGTCCCTGCTCGTTGCAGGGGGTTGGACTAAATGAGCTTTCAAGGTCCCTTCCAACCACAACTGTTCTCTGATTCTATGCTTTGGGGTCTTGACTGGTCCCAGGCTGCAGCCCAGAGTGTGCTTCTGCCGGGGGAGACCACCAGGACGGCTCTTGCCCCCCAGAGTGGGCTTCTTCCCTGCCCTCTGGTCCTATCACCCTTCCCTTGGCTTTGTTGACAGCAATGCCCCAGGCGCTGGAGGAGCAAGCGAGCGCTGGCAGATGACTACAATAAGATTGTCTCCTACGGGCCCATCCACCTGCTGGCTGCTCCTGCCTTGGGAGCAGAGACCCGCTATTCCAGAACTGACCGAAAGGACCAGGGGGGTAAGTATGTCCCTCTGGGGAGGGCAAGAGCCGCTCACAGACCCTTGCAACAGTCTGAGCAATGCTAGGTTACTTAAAAGGGCTGCTGAAATCACTGCCCTGCATGGAAGCATGGAGTCTTTCAGGTGTCATGGCCATGCACGGCGTGTTCCAGAAGCCAAACCTGCACTGAGGGGTCAGCTCTGCTCTGTTCCAGGCACAGGTCAGGCTGAGCAGGGGGGGTGTGTGGGGCAGTGTCACTATTTACTGACAGGACCAGGAGCCAGAAGGCTGTAGGTGCAGCACCCCAGGTGAGGAAGGCTGGATTTTCACACCGGACCTCTGCATCAAAGCAGCAAGGCAGGCTCCTTCTGAGCACTGAGCTCAATCCAGGGGATCCAAGAAGGTCCAGGAGCAGGGCTGGGGGACAAACTCCCCTATGGCACAGGTCAGACCAGGCATGAATGCCGAGCTAAATGGAGCCTCTGGGCAGCGGGTGTGGGTGGAGACCTCTGGTCAGGCCAGGTGGGGTGACCAAGTCCTGTTAGTGCCTTCAGGGCCCCAAAACACTCCCAGTTCCCGTGGCTCTTACCCTTCAGAGATGACCTCTCCTGGAGATGCTCTGCCAGGGACCAGCACCGGCTGATGGCACCCAGATGTCTAACCAACCTTTCTCTCTTCAGCAGGACCCAGCCTGTGGATCCCTGGGGCCCTCATCCTACTGTGTGCCCTTGGTGTCCTCACCACGGCTGCTGCGGCCGTCAGTGCCAGGTGGCGAAGAGTGTAGAAAACAGCTGTTTCCAAATAAATGTGGCAGTAGCAGAGAGGCTCTCAGCTGTGTCTTTTGAGGTTTTTTTGGGGGAAGGAGGTGATGGTTGGATGCAAATGGTGCTTGAAGGATGAGTCACATCAGAGTGTTTCTGTTCCATGTAGCATCCCTAGGACCTTCTCATTCCCTCCTGGCCCACAGCCGCTGGACTTGAAACATGTACCCAGGGATGAGAAGTTCATTCCTCCTGCTTTCCTTCTCCCCAGAGAGTCGCATGTGGGGAGATGGAGGTACCCACACGAGATACTTGCCCACCAAAGCCGGACTTTGTGTGGTTCTGTGTGACACAGATGCAGCATGAGCAGAGAAAGAGCTGCTCTGTGCTTGCACGCACGTGTGTATATACACTTATCCATACAGATTTCTTCCTTCATTCATGACAGATCCTTCATTCATCACAAATTGCTGGCAAGGTTTTTGCCCATCAATACATCTCTAACATAAAGCAAATAACAAACAATATTTCAGGCATCAAAGACTAAACCCATAGTGCTCAGACATCTGGCAGAGATTTAATACTAAGACACAGATAAGGAGAAGACGAGTGTTTTCCCTGTGAGGCAGCTCTGTGTGTCCATTTGGCTGAAGCAGGATGTCCCCATGACAACCGTTGCTGGCCCCAGAGCATGTTTTGCAGGAGAGATGCACCGCAGGTCCCTGCCTGAAGAGCTTGGCCCCGCTCTGTTCAGAGAGGACATATTGCAAAGAAGCTCACGGGATTCCTCTTTTTTTGCTGATTCCCAGAGCTGAACATCCTGAGTCCAGGCTGGAGCAGGTTGATCTTCGCGCTTCCAACAGCAGGAAAACCCATCACCGGGCTGGTCCAGCACCAAAGGCCATCCCCAGCGAAGAGGGGGGTGGCTCCATCCTGGCTGATGGCTCCCTCCTCACCCCTGCAAGAGCCCCTGGGGAATGAGATCATGGGCACTTCAAGACTATGGAGGAGCTGCGGCCCAGATGGACTTTGGCAGAAGGGATGTCTCCAGAGCTCCTTGCCCAAGACAAGCCCCTAAGAACGAAAGGGCTGAAGCGAAGAGCCCTGCTAAGGTGGATTATGCCCACGGAAGGGTAAACTGAGGCACAGTAAACTGAGGTCTTGTCCTCCATGGGGAAGCCTCATCCATCAGGATCAAAGCTTGCTCGCAGCAGGTGCATGCATAGGCAGGGAGGGAGGTTGAGCCGGCAGCTAGTCCTGAGAGGCTGTGGTGGTTTTGTCGTGTTTGATGATGTGGGAGAGGGAGCCAGCGGTCTCCTTCGTCTTCGGGTAGTAGAGAGCGACCAGCCAGATGAATATGAAAATTCCTGCAGGGAAAGGAAGGCAGAGACTCAGCAGCAGCAGGAGATGGCGGGAAACATCCTGCCAGGATGCTGCTGGCACTTCCCTGCTGCTTCCAGGGAGCTCCCCCAGCTTACTCCTGCTCCTGCAGGAGGGTCTCCCCATGCTTCAGAGTGAGCTGTTTGGCTGGGGTATGCCCTGGGTGGATCATGTCCCTGTTCCTCTGCTAAGGAATTACTTCCTTGGAAGAAAACCACCCTCAGTGTAGCGGACAAGGTTGGAAGCCATGACCATACTGGTGGCTGGGACCTGATGCTTGACATGCCTTGCCAAAGGAAAGGACATGACAGTGCTGGGAAGGTGCTGGTGCCTTGGGACCCCTGGTCAACCCAATGCCAGGCTGACTCCTGCCTCCTCCATCTCCCCAACCCGAGCATGGGGAGCCCAGCTCAGAGCTGGCCCTGACCTTGGAGAGAGTTGAGGATGGTGAAGAGGTAGAGCATGAAGACAGAGGAGGTGCCGTGGGTGAGGAACGCCAGGGCCCAGGTGGCTCCCAGCAGGCAGAAGAGCCCCATTGCCACCAGGACCACCTTCCAGGTCTTGCGGTCCCCCTGCACCATCCCCGTGCCCTGCAAGGAGCAGCTCTTCTGGGTCACTACCCCGAAGACAGCCATGTTGAAGAGGAAGATGAGGCCAAAGTAGCCGCAGTTGGTGATGTAGTGGACCAGGAGATATTTGGAAGTGATCCAGCACCTGAAAAGAGACAACTGTGGTTTCTCCAGCAGCTCTGCCAGCCGCGGCAGCACCCATGGGAGTCTCCCCGTGGGGATGTGTTGGGGGATGCGGGGACACCCTTGTGCTGGTGAGGTTTGCCAAGGCCAAGGCAAAGCAGCAGGGATAGTGGTGTGGATCCATTGCCCTAAGGTTGCTCAGCCTGGGGAAGCTCTAGCTGAACCCTGGATGTCCCTCCACGACCTGGAGGCCTGTGGACATGAGCAAGGGGGTTTGGCAGCAGAGGTGGTGGTTGCCACAGATGTAGAAAGCTGCTGTGTTGTAATCAGAATTAGGGAAGCAGAACCACGACGTAAAGCCAAGCAGGATGGGTGCAACCCCCACCACCACGCTCCCAGCAGGACCAGGTTACCGCTTCCCACGCCAAAAGGCCGTGTAAGCACTCTGGCAGTGGCACACGCACAGGTGGACTGTGACTCGGTCTGTGGTCTGGATGCAGTATTCTCCATAGCTGCCAATGACTCCTGCCACTCCCACCACGAGTACAGGGAAGCCTGGAAGGACAAGAGAGAAACATGGAGGAAGCCAGAAAGGCAAGCGGTGGGCAAGGTGGTTAAGTCTGGGGTCTCTGCATGGTCCTGGATGTGATGACCTCTGGGCAGATGGGGCTCAGGGACTTGCTAAGGTTGCCCAAGGGCTGTAGGGGCACAACAGTCCCTGCTGGGACATGATGTGGAGAAAGAAGTACAGCGCTGGGCAGCAGGACTGGAGGTGTTCCCTAAGCTTTCTGTGGGATCATCTGCTCCAGTGTGCCCCAAGGTGCCCATGGAGGGCTGGCAATGGGGCAACAAAGACCCTGGAGGACATCACGTGCTCAATGAGCAGGAGGCTGGTCCCCAGCGGGATGGAGGGTCCCTGTGGGTGCTGCCCTCAATTTGCTACACTAAGCCCGTATAAGACACTTCTCAGCCCTGACCACAGCATTTGCAAGATCTGTGGGCAGGACAAAGATCTTGCTCGCTCTCTGCCCATCACTGCACCACCCCATTCCCTCTCCGTTTGCAACCCACTGTCTGCTGCTCCCCCCAGCTCTTGCCCAGGCTCGTGGTGCTCACCCCAGCCCACCAGGCACAGCTTCACCAGATAGTGGTGGATGTAGATGCCAAGGACCTTGACGAAGAGGAGGTAGAGGTGACAGCCCTCCAGCGCCATCCAGGTAAAGCAGCAGAGCAGGCAGTAGTGGGTGAGCCCCCCCAGCACCTTGCAGGTTGCTGGCTGGGTCCCACCAGAGAGCCCACTGCTGAGGAGGAAGGCCAGGTTGAGGAGGAAAAGGCTGCCCACAAGGTTCATGTGCAGCCCCAGGTTGGTGCGGAGAGTCTCCTCGGATCTGAGCCTGCACCTGAGCATCCCCAGAGGGAGCAGAAAAAGCGTGGGTCACAGCTGAGCAGGGCCCTATGCTGTATCACAGCAGGTTCATGCAGAGACACCATCATTCCCCCACATCTCTCCCAGCCTGATGAGTACCTGGGAGCTTCCGGCACATCCTACCTTGAGAAGATGCAGAAGGCAATGGTGAAGATGGAGAAAGCCATGGCTACCCCGCAGCCAGTGGTAGCAACAGCCATCAAGGCTTGTGCCATGGACCTGTCCAGAACTGGGTTCTGCCAAACGTGCACATGTTGGTTAGACAGGCCCTAGACCAACCTAGAAAAGCTGACTGCAGCTACCAGAGCCATGGGGCTGACAACCCCAGTGGGCTGCTGCAGGGACCCCACACAAGCCCTGTGGTCTGTCCCCCCGCAGGTGTTTGGGGGGAGCTGGGTGGTGGTGGCTCAGAGGAGATGCTCCCTGGGGTGGAGTGAGGGATGAGTGAAGGCTAAGATGGACCACCATGAGCACCTTCCTGGGAGCCTCCACCAGGAGATGGGACCCCAAGCCTCGCTGTTCCAGAGCCAGCACTAGCCTGCAGGCTATTTTGACCCTGTTCCCACTCTGCTGAGCTGCTGCCCTCCTGAGTTGGGGCTGGGCTTGACTGGGACCTGGGCTCGCCCGGGACCAGCTACAACTGTCCCTGTGCAGCCACTGGTGACATCTGAGGGGCCACTGAGGTGGGGCAGACAGTGGGATACAAGCAGGAGATGCAGGGAATGAGTTTGTCACCAGGAGTAGGGTGAAGAAGGTGAGATGGTCACAGGAGCAGACTGTCCTCTTGTCCTCAGGCTGTGTGACACATCCGCTGCTGCTCCAGCCTCCTGTCTGCCCTGTGACGGACATGGCGACAGCCATGAGTGCTGGGCACAGCACCTGTGCCTGGCCCCCCGCCCAGCCCTGGTGAGCACCATACCTTTACTGAGATCCCAGAAGACACATTGTGGGGTGACATCCTGCAAGGGGGGACAACAGCATCACCCAACGCCACAGTGAGTGGCACCAGAGGAGAGGTGGAGGGAGGACATGGCTCACTTACATGCGGCAGCTGCTTGTGAGCGAAGGTGAGCTGCACAGGGTCCTGCAGCCCGGAGATGCTCATCTCTCCCACCGTGATGCCCACCACGGTGTTGTCCAGGACCTGCCCTGTCTGGTTGAGCTCCTGCGTGGGGACAGCGCCGCCTGAGCGCAGCCAGCGGGTGGCAAGAGTTGGTGGCCGGAGGGATGCTGGCAAGGCCAGCTCGTACCTTGAACATGCCAAGCTGCTCTATATTGAGGACTGTCACCACCACACGCTCTGTCTGGCTGCTCAGGGACTGGAATATCTCCTTGGGGAGCTGGATTTTGCCTGCCTTCTCCTTCTCTGTCATGTTCAGTGTTGTGGGGCCCTGTGGTGGAGAACAGCAATGGGGGGTTGTTTGCTGGTAGCGTCACCTCTCTGCTCAGGACCCACCAGCCATTCAGCCTTGCCTGGGTGGGTTTTGCTCACCAACATCATCAGGAGCCCCAGGGGCAGACGGGGAGAACCTCATCCCCAGCACCCAGCAGGGAAGGGGCAGAGCTGGGAGCAGTTGCCAGGAGAGCCCAAATCCACCATCACCCCATGGGACATGAATCATAGAATCGTAGAACAGTTTGGGTTAGAAGGGACCTTCGAAGGTCGTCTCGTCCAACTCCCCTGCAATGAGCAGTGACATCTGCACCTAGATCAGGATGGGTCCCCTGGGACATCCAGAGAGAGCCTGAGAGTGGGCAGGAGGTGCAAATCCCACAGATTCCTTCTCCTCCTCTTCCTCCTGCTCCCTCTGACCCCCCACCTGCTGCTGGGACGGCTCCTGAGGGAGGGCTCTTCCCTCCCGAGCACCATTTGACATGGCTCCTTGCCAAGGGATGGTAAAGTTGACGCGGGTTCACGACGTAACCGTGGAGCAAGTTGGAAGAAGAGCACACCATGGCACGCCAAGCCCTGGGACAGCCGTCAAGGGAGGCTTGGAAGGCACAGAGCTTTCCAAGCAAGGGAGAGGGCTACATCTCACCTCCGTGGGGGAAAAGGTGATGAGGACATCGTGGGTGACAGCCCTGCTGATGTTCAGGAGCAGCATCTTCAACCCAGCCAGCTCCCTGCGCAGCCCTGGCCCCACCGACTGCAGCAGCCTGTGGGGCAGAAGGGCTGTGGGACAGGGGGGCACGAGGGGCTGAGCCCCCAAACCCGACCACAGCCACCCCTGCCCGCTACCTGAACCAGCGCTCCCGCAGGCAGGCACACGCGGGGCTCCCGGAGTGCCCCAGCTCCGAGCAGTGCCAGGGCAAATCAAGGCTGAGGGTCCCATTGCCGCGCTCCTCCAGCTCCACCAAGATGTGACAGCACCGGTGGTGCTTGTCACCCCGCCTCAGGGCTGGGGAGAAGGGGACCAGGGTGACCACTGAGTGCTATGGCACTGGGTGGGCACCGGGGGTGAGGACAGGGATGGGGGGGAACACTCACCAGCACAGCTCTCCTGTCCCCCGGCAGCATCTGGAAGAAGAGCACATGGGGAAATGGGGGGAAAGCCCCAAAATCTAGGGCCAGTCCTCCCCCTGCCCACAGGCTTGAAAGGAGCAGCCCTGAAGTCACATTGGCTTCCAAAAGCAGCTGGACAGCCGTTGGGGTTGGTGAGGGCAAAGCCGCTGTGCCTGCATTGACATGTCACCATGTGCAGTCCCCTCAGGGTGGCTCACAGGAGAGACCCTGGGCTGCTGGTCCGGGGTTTTAAAAGAGCCCCCAGCAGCAAACAACACCCCTGCTCCACTCACCTCTGCACATCGCAGCAGGGACACTCCCTTCTGGCCTGGCCATATTTTGGGGTGAAACCCCACCGTGGTCTTTGGGTCAACCTTGTCCCATGGGAAAACCCACCCCAAGCCCAGATACCCCACTGTGCTGGGGGTGTCCATGTCCCCCTCACCCACCACTCACCGGGCAGCACCAGGAGCAGCAGGACGGTGCCCAGAAGCGGGTTCATGCTGAGTTGTGGGGTTTCCTGGGTGTCCCTGGCTGTCCCACGGTGCTCTGCTCCTCTCGTCCCACTGGCTCTGCTCCTCTCTGGCCCCCTACCAGGGCTTGTAGCTGAGTCAACAGCTGTGTCTTCATTTCCCTTCTGCAAACTCGTCGCGCCTTCCTGTGGGTTGGCAAGTGACCTCCTGCTCCAGCTCACAGCAACGGTGACAACCGTCAGAGCCACGTCGTTTCCCCCTTGGTCACTTCCCCCGGCTGACTCAGGGCTGTTTTCTTTCCCCTTTTTACCTCCATCTTGCCAAATCCTCGGTTGATGCCCCTCACCAGCCTAGTGACGTGTTGGAGCATCCCTCTCCCAAACTGGGCACGTCACCAGGCATCGTCATGAGCTGTTGGGGATGAAACGTCCCCTTCCTGGTAAGGTCTCACTGCCCCAAACAGGACCTAGAGCTGCATGGAGGGTGATGAACCACAACCGGAGCATCATCTGGAAGGGGAACTGGTGGGATGGCAGACATGGTGCTTGTGCTTGCAAGTGGCACAGGTGAAGGTTTAGCCAGTTGACTTTATCTAAGACCAGGGACCAGGCAACCCATTTCTCATGACTTACATGGTTGTGCTGGTGGATTTGCCACCAACGGATTCACAAACAGGAATGGAGAAGGGGCTGCAGTTCGTCCAGCTGGCCAGGAAGATCAGCCAGGAGAGCCACGCTCTGCCTGACCCCGCAGCCACTGAGGGAGACGATTCCCATCCTACAAAGCCTCCCTCTTCATATTCCCATCCTCCCTCTTTGTTGGGTAGTGACAGTCCCCAGAGACCACAGCAGCTTCCCAAGCCATGGCATCTCCCTCCACCACCTCGACCCCCATGGCACTGGGCTGCCAGTGCTCTGTCAGGAGGAACATCAATGGTTCCAGCTCAGCAGGGTGAATGCCAGGTCCTACCCCAGGGATGGGACAACCACGAGCAAGTGATGGATCCCATTGGAGAGCCCACCAACGCGCTCAGCAGAGACACCCCAGCAAGCCATGCTCTGAGCAGGAACAACTTTAATGGGCACAAGTCTGGTGTGCAGGCGCGCTCATTAAACTTCTACACCATCCAAAAATATACATTCAACAAAATAACAAAAATAGAATATTTCAGCTGCTAGAGGATGTTGTAGGGGCAGAGTTATTCTGTCTCCATGGAGGAAGGACCCTCTTGGTGACCACTAGCAAGGGCTGAAGATGAGGCATTTCCCACCCATTATCCCTGGCCTTGGGGCACGGGAAGGGATGTCCAGAAGCACTGGGGACACTATCCCTGGCCCTTCTGCTTTCTGCAGCCCTCACTGCCCAGGCGAGCATCGCGCCCTCCTGCCCCAAGGATGCCAACCCCAGGGATGCGCCGCTGCCTGGCAGGATGTGGTGGGTAGGAAAATTGGGGAGGGGGCCAGCAGAAGTGAGGGGCTGGGGGGCGGCCAGCCCCACTGTGGGTCCTTGGGCTCCGAGCAGCCCTACGAGGCGGGTGCAGTAACAAAGCGGACGGCACTGGTCCTTCCCGCGGCCGTACTCTGCGCAGGGAGCCCCAGCACGGCGCGGCCATGGCGAGGCTCAGCCCAGGTGGCTGTGGCTGCCGTTGGGCTGCAGCTTGACGCTGTCGGAGCTGCTCTGCAAGTCAGGCGGCTTTCTCGCCTGCAGCACCATGGTCCAGTACCAGAGGAAGATGAGAAAACCTGGGACAGGAGGGAGGAATCAGAGAATCATTTAGGTTGGAAAAGACCCTTAAAATCATTGAGTCCAACCGTTAACCTAACACAGTCAAGTCCACCACTAAACCACATCCCTAAGAGCCTCATCTACAGGCCTTTTAAACCCCTCCAGGGATGGTGACTCCATCACTTCCCTGGGCAGCATGTTCCAACGCCCCATAACCCTTTCTGGGAAGAAATTTTTCCTAATATTCAATCTAAACCTCCCCTGGCACAACTTGAGGCAATTTCATCTTGTCCTATTGCTTGCTGCTTGGGAACAGAGACAGACACCCAAAGGGAAGGCAGCATGGGTGAACCCCCTCTAATGACCAACAGCAGTTGAGAGCAAGCCAGCCAGCCTGCCAGGGACACCTCCTCCCATACCCTATCACCACCCCACTGATACTCCAGGAAAGCCCTAACGCCTTTCGGACGAGGCTGGCATCCCAGGCTCACCTTGGAGGGAGTTGATGATGGTGAAGATGTAGAGGGAGACAAGGCGGAAGATGCCAGAGGTGAAGGAGAAGAAGACCAGCGCCCAGGGGATGCCCAGCAGGATGCTCAGCCCAAAGAGGGCCAGGACGTGCTTGAGCTTGTGGCCTTTCTTGTTCTGTCGGAGGATCTCCCGGACCATGGCCCCCAGCATTACCGAGTTAAAGAGGAACACCAGGCTGAAGAAACCCAGGTTCACGACGTTATGGATCAGGGGACTTGTGATCCAGCATCTGGAAGGAGGAGAAAGGGCAAAGGGTTATGCTATGTCATCCCACAGGGACATGAGTTGGAGGGGTTGGGGGAAGCACAAAGGTGTGGTGCAAACCCAGCACCCAACTTAATTAAACAGGAAGGGGAGATCCCCCACCACCCTGCACAAAGCCCCAGAAAAGCCACAGGTGGGCTAAGGAAAGCCTGTAGGTCATGCTGAAAGTTTAGACAGTTGTATCTAAGGCCAGGGACCAGGCAACCCATTTCTCATTACTTACATAGTTGCGTTGGTGGATTTGCCACCAACAGATTCATAGACAGGAATGGAGAAGGGGCCGTAGTTCGTCCAGCTGGCCAGGAAGATCAGCATCACGCAGCAGAAGGGGAGTCCTGGGTGACAAGAGCAGAGTGAAGCAGATGCCCTAGTCCCTGGCCCTTGGTCCTTCTGGAAGGATTTGTTGCTCCTTTCTCCCCAAGTACAAACCAACGTCCTCCCGCCCAAGGGGCAGCCGAGGATGCAGCCACAAGGGCACCTGGAGTAAGCCCCAACCCAGGAATGACCCGTGCTGCACCGACCCCAGCTGGGGGTATCCCAGGGTCATGGAATTTTAGGCCACAAAAGATCATGAGATCTCCCTACTGCAGCCTCCTGCCCAAAGCACAGCAGAGATGTGTGGGTGCTTCAAGCATCAAGGCCACCTCTGGGCTGTCCTGGATGTTTCTTTCAGAAGGAGAGGATCCCATTACTATTTAAAGACCCCAAGCAAGGTCTCACATGCCTGCCTTGCTGGGTGACCTACCCTTGCTCTAGCATCAACTTCTGCTCTGCGCCACCAAGTCTCCTTCTCCACCAAACCTCTCAACAGAGAGACCCCTCTGCTCTCAGACATCTGCTCCCCCCCAGCTACGTCTCCATCCCCACCCCGGCACCGGAGATGGTGGGTAAGACCTACCCAGGCGCCCCTCAGCCCCTGTTGCCCATGCCCTCAGGGCATCCCTGCCTCCCCCATGCTCACCCCAGCCCACCAGGCAGAGCTTGAGGAGGAAGTGGTCATGGTAGGCATTGAAGACTTCGATCACAAGCCGGTAGAGGTTGTAGCCCTCAATGCCCATCCAGGTGAGGCAGCTCAGGAGGGAGAAGTGCAGGAGCAGCCCCCCAGCTCTGCAGACTGCCTCGCTGCTGCTGGAAGCCAAGTGCTCAGAGATGAGGAAGGTGACGTCCAGCAGGAAGATGGCGCCCAGCAGGTTCATGTGGATGTGCATGCTTGTGATCTGGTCTCGCTGCTTGCTCCTGGAGAAGCAAGGAGGGGGAAGATTTCACCACCATGCCTGGCAACACCCCACAGCTCTGCACGGGGCAACTCGCCCACGCCAGAAGAGCCAGGAGACCCTCTGGTGGTGTCAGAGGCTGAGAGCCCAACCACGGGCGGGACCACCCACCACATGTGCAAATTCAGGTCCCTAAAGCTGACCCTGCATTTCAGGCCTAGGCCACGGGGGGTAGGGAGTGGCATCGTTTCAGCTCTGAATCATCCACACAAGATCAGTGCCACGACTCAGGAGAAGACACTCGTGTTCTCTACCAAGCCCTTGAAAAGATCTTTGTAGGCTTCTGCCTGCCTGATCCATAACAACAACCAAGCTGTTCTTCCAAAAATCTTAGAAAACAGCCAGTGTTTTTCAGTGCCCTACAGGAGATCTGACCAAGGGGGTGGTTTCTGGAGGGGAGAACTCTGCTTTCTTCAAGCATGGCTCCTTCATCATGCTTCTAGCCAGACAACCAACTGTGTTTGGAGAACTTGTGCCCACCCAGGTGTAGTGGCAATTGACAGGACAAAGACAGGGAGCGAGGGGTGACCCGTCAGACCCTACCTGAAGTAGAGGAAGAAGATGGTGCAAATGGCTGCCAAAGCTGAGATCAGGCAGCCAATGTAGGTTATGATACTCAGGTAATCCCTGTGTATGTAGGTGATCTCTGGGGAGGATACCTGAGGAGGATGAATGAGAGATGGTGAGGAAGAACAACCAGTGGGAACAATGTAGAGAGCTGAGGGCAGATGGTACCTACCATCAGCACGGCAAAGTAGGTGAGGTGGTTGCATCTGCAATCTGTCTGGCTGACGGCTGCCACCGTTGTACAACCATAGCTGTCCCAGCTCCCAGAGCTGCCTGCACAAGAGGAAGGGAGAGCATCTGGTGACCAGCAGGAACATCTGCTTTGGGTTTGTGGATCTTTAGGGCAAGGTGTCCATGGCAGGGGGGAGGACAAAAGTGGTGGTCCCAGCTTGTCCCATGCCAAGCACACCCACTCAGATAACAGCCTCAGCACCAGGACCCGTCCCTAGGGAGGGAGAGAGGTCTGAGATTAGCTATGGAGGGAAAAAACTGAAATCAGCCCCATGGAGAAGGTTTATGGAGCTGGAGTGATGAAGGGAGGTGCAGAGCAACTTCTACTCAGCAGAGCAACTTTTACTCCTATCAGCAGGTCTATGGTACCCTGCAAAAGGAGCAAAGGCAGCACCTGGCTTCCCACCCAAGTGCAGGAGCACTCACCAGTGGTGTCCTCCTGCCAGAAGACGCACAGTGGGCTCACGTTCCTCTGCAATGACAAAACCATGGGCCCCGGTCAGGATGCAGCTGTGGTTCATCACCCAGCAGCACATTTGATAGTGGAGAACATGGGGCAGGAGGTGAGATGGTCTCAGGAGACAAACTCTCCTGTATCATGGGAGTGGACTCCAGGCAGGGACCATTCTCTCGGCAGCTTGCAGAGCAGACACCTCCTCCCAGGTGCTCTTTTTCAAACAAGGGGGTCAGCTTTGAGCAGGCACCTGACAGGGCCATGAATGAGCCAAGGGACTGTTAATTCAAAGTGTCCCCCAGCCCTGGATATTGTGCTGGAGGCAGCATATCTGAAAAGCAGCATCTCCTGGACAGACACAGGCAGCTCCATCACCAGTGCACACAGTGAAGCTATGACTGTAATACAGCTCCAGAAGATGTAGGAGATCCCATACAGGCAGGACAAGGGCATGGACCTGCTGAATTGTGACCACTTTCTAAGCTGGCAGGGCCTGAGCACTCTTTGCCCCTCTATTCCTGGTGGGATCAGGTTCAATGAGGCTGTTTCTCCACCTACCGGCAGCTGGTCATGGAAGAAAGTGAGGACCACTGGGTCAGAGAGGTTGGCCACCACTGTGTCCACCAGGGAGATGCCGACCACTTTGTCACCCAGGATGTGGCTGCTGTTTTCATCCTGTGGAAGAGGAAGAGGAGGCAGTGGCAGTGTGGGAGGTCAGAGCTGCCAGGCAGGTGAGAGTCCCCAAGAAGGAGGTCCCATGCCCCTTTCCCTGTCAAGATTCTAGTTCGTCTTTGAAGCATCTTCTCCAAGTGAGCATCATCACCCTTGCCTGGACAGCATCCCTGTTGCCCTGTACCACCGTGCCACGTGTGTGGGCGTTACCTGGAACATGGTCTGGTTGTTGATGTCCATGAGGAGCACCCTGTGCTCCATCACCTCCTCACTTTCCTCCACTGTCATGAACAGGTTGCCCGGTAGGTCCACAGCGAACCCATGGACCTCTCCACCCTCCTGCAAAGAAAGACAGGTCAGGAGAGGTTGGTAGAGGATGGTGGTGGGCCAAGACCACCAGGGCAGGCTGCCCAGCACCCACCTCTCTTTGGGAAGCAAAGGCCAGGTTCTGAGCAGCCCGAGTAGGCTGGACCCTAAGGACAGTTGCGTGCACAGTGGCCTTCCCGAAGGTCTGGTTCTGCCCTTCGAGCTCCACCTTGGCCAGTGTCTTCTCCAGCTCCCCGAGTTTTCTGTTGGGGAAGGGGTGCAGTGAGTGGGATGCAGTGGGCACCTCGCTGGGGTGGTGGGAATGGTGCAAGCTGGGAACTCACTGCCGAAGCATCCGCTGCTCCGCGGCTCCTGCGGCCAGTGCCGGGGGCCGAGTGATGAGGCTGTCCAAGGTGGTGAGCTGCTCCTCCACATCTTGCTCCCAGACAGGCATGTTCTCTGGGGAAGCTGACAGGCAGATGAAAGGAAACACCATGAGATGCATAGGGAGAGCTGGCTTCCCCATGCCCCCAACCAAGCGGACGCAGCCCTGGTGGGAGCAGAAAGCAGAGAGTTTCGAGGTGATCCAAGCCCTGGGAGCTGATGGAGACCCCAAACCAGAGGACTTCTCTTGCCACCCAGAGCTCAGCTCCCACTGAGACCAAGCTGGCTGAGGCTAGCTAGGTGCCTAACAGTGCAGATGGGACCCTTGGAGACATCTGCAAAGCCCATGATTTCCCAGGATTTTAGGTGGCAAAACACTTCTGAAAGTCTCCATCTTCATCTTTAGGGAGCCTGGGTACCGGGGCTGCCTCTGGGCTGCTTCAGGCAAACCTACATCCCCTTCCATCACCCCTCAGCTGTGTCTTCACATCATGCTACACCTTTATCTGGGACATCACCAGTGCTCTGCTGATGGCTAGAATGAGACGGGGATGAAACAAACCCTCTATTTCATTAAAATAATTGCCTTTACCTTTGAAGAAATATTCAGAATGACTGACAAGGGAGGTGTTCTTCCCATCCTTTGAGATGCAGGACACACTGAAGATGGAGGCCCTGGTTCTTTCAGTCTTCTGACTCTCCTTCCCCCGAGTGATGCTGCTGGATGGATCCCCTCCCAGGAGGAAGTTCTGCTTCCCATACACCAGCCTCAGGGTCCTGTTGGCCTTGAACCAGTAGATGCAGAAGCGGTACCTGCCCAAAACCGGGGGCAGGCTGTACTTGTAGTAAGAATTTCTCCTGTTTGGCAAAAAGGGTTGTCTTATTATCAGCGCCTGGGCCGTGTTCTCAATGGAGATGGGGGCAGGGCCATGCTCATAGATGACAGAGCTGTTCTGGGTCTGGTTTCGGTCACCACAGAAATGAAAGTCCTCTTGCCGGCAGTCGCTGGCTCCCATCCCTGTGTTGTATAAGCACATGGAGATGTCAGTTCAGCTGGAGGGGCAGCCAAACATCGCATCCCTTCAGCAGCCATCGTGCATGGCATGCCGGGCTCTCTGCCGTGGGTGTCCCGACCCTGGCCAGGACAGGCTGCATCATGTCAGCCACCTCCCCCATGTCCCCACGGCTGTGCTGGGAGTGTTCACCAAGGCTCCCGGGGCAGCAAGATCTCCCGTCTCTTGGGGCCACTCTCTCTTAGGTGCCACCATCCACATCGGCAGAGACCAACAGAGGAGCTCTCCATGCCCAAAAGGGATGGATGGAGACCATCTCCTTTCTCTGGAAAGGTCTTACTGCAGAGACCGCACTGGAGGCACATCAGCCCCTGAGACATTCCATCTCTCTAGAAGCCACGGCTGCAAACACCCCTCGGTGCTCCCCAGCCAATTTTTTGGGGCTGCCATTTACTTCCAGCAGCCCACACGTGTCTCACCATGCCAGGGCAGGACACAGCTGAAGCAGCCTACCTTGGAGAGGGGAGAGAAGGAGCAGGAGGAGGACCTTCATCCCAGGCAGCTCTCTGCTTTGGCTTGGCCTCTGAGGAGAAAGCAGAGCCTGGAAGGGTACAAAGGAAAGGGCACATGAGTATTTGGGTATCACTCATACCGTGGGGTCAGGGGATGGAGGACAAAGGCTGTGCCAGAGGGACACCGGCTGGTGTCAAGGTCACCTCCCTGGTGCCTCAGCCACCAGGAGGAGCCACAGGTACTGGGCATCCTGCCCAGCTTTGGGGCTGGAAGGATGGGGGAGGCCAGCATCCAGATCACCGGGGGTCTCAGCACGGGGAGGGTGCCCCATCACCCCGGCACAGGCACCAACTGCCAACAATTCGACACAGGAGTGGTCCCCTCTTCCGCTCCCTGCTTCACATCTTGGTTTGGGCCTTCATTTCTTATCACAAGCAATAGGAACAGAAGGAAATGGTGGTTTCCTAATTTACCAGCCCTAAAGTTATCTTCTTGGTTGCTTTTGGCTTCTGCAGATTAGCCAAGGAGCCAGGCACATTGCAAACCACAACATCATTTCAGACCGGCAGAAATGGGCTCTCCCAGGCTCACCTCAGCAATGCTAATGCAGCAACCGCAGCTGCCAAGAGCCCTTCTGCCCTTTGCAACCAGCCAGGCAATGTCCCCTGCATCCCTTCACCCTGCACTCTGCTCCACCACGTTTTTCTTTGTCTCTATATGCAGTTTGGGCTCCTGTAATCTGCACCGAGGCCAGCGCTGAGCACCCTAAGGTGTCACCGCACCCATGCGCTCCACCCGGCCGCAGCCTTCGCACACGCAGCCCTGCCCTTCACACCTTCTGCCCTCCCTGCACCGCAAACCCCATCTCCATCACTGCTGAGATGCACCGAGCTTCACCGCCACCTCAGCGATGGGTCAAGGCTGGTGGGACTCATCCGGCCAGGGTCTGGCAACCAGCAGGAGCCTGCCCAGGGCAGGACAGCATCAGCAGGGGCTGCTGGAGCAGCCAGCAGAGCCAAACGTTTGCCAATACACAAAGCCAAGCTGGCATCTGGTTTGCCATCGCTGCATCCCACTCCTGTGCTGCTCTCACAGCACCAACCCTGAAACCCACCGTGTGGCCAAATCCTATTTTGTGTACTGCAAGCAGGTGCCTGGGCACCCACCAGCACCCCCTGCAAAGGCTCCTGAGCTCTCCCAAGCACCCAAGGGCCACCAGATGGGAAGGCTGGGCGAAAACTGTTTGCTTGAAAACTCAGCATCCTCGTTAGCAGGTTTCTCCCACCAGCACAGATTTCTCCCAGAGGTTTCTCCAGCTAGCACGGATCCAGGGCACATCCTGCATCAGCACATCATCGCGGGCTGTGCTGGTTTGACTGACATCATGTTAATTTTCTTCATGCAGTTAGAAACTTCTCTTTTTCGTAGCTAGCACAGTCGTTGTTGGGATTTAGTTTGAGAATAATAAGATAACACCCTGGGACAGAGTTAATGTTCTTCTTCAAGTAACTTTCCAGCGGTTTTGAGTTGGAGCAAAGAGAATGTAAGAACTTACTGATATCTCAGCTGCTGTCTCAGAGACCAAGGTCTTTCTGGGCTCTCTATCTGCAGGTGCAAGGCAGCTGGGAAAGGAGCATGGATGGGACAGACCTTGACTGACACCAGGGTGATCAATGACAATATTCCATGCCATAAGCATCACGCTTCATATTTAATGGGAGTTGGGTATTCCACCTTAGGGAGACCCATTCTGGTCAAACTCCATTCCGGTTGAGTTCTGTTTGGCAGTTCCTTTAGTTTGGCCTTTGGCTATTCTACCATTTCACAATGGCCTCTGGCTCTTTCTGCCTTTTTGGTCTTTTCTCTCTCTCCCCAGGATCAGCTTTTCAGGACCAGGGTGCTCTCCCTCTCTTCCTGGGACTGGCTGCTCAGCACAGATGGAGTGTGTGAGAAATTGCATTTAGTATCACTAATTTTATATTCTATTTTACATTTTATATATTTATTTGTAGTAGTATATTATTCTGTTATTTTACTAAACTATTTTAATCCCAAACCACAAGTTTTCTCCCTTCTCTTCCGATTCTCTCACCTGTTTGGGGCTGGGAAGGGGAAAGTGAGTGAGCGGCTATCACGGTTGTGATTGCTCGCTCAGGTTAAAACACGGCACAGGCACAGCTCGCTCGCTGCCCCTCCCCATCTGCTTCTTGCAGCAATTTATCACCGGAAGACGGGGGCTTCAGGTTATTAATTAACCTGCTGCCATGGGTATAACTCAGTGTGGCGCTAACGAGGTTCCCCGGTGTGGGCGTACAGCACAGACATAACTTGGCAGCAGTAGCTGGATGTGAATGGGGCTGGCACCCCGGTGCCTTGTCGCACACTCGGGAATCACACACACGTGTATCCGAAACGCACAGATCCAGGGTGGCAAGATGCCGGCGGACACAGGAAACACCTGAATCGATTAAAAGCAACAAAGGAGCATGTGCACGATGGCACAGAGCTGGCATGCTGGGAAAGCATTCCTTCTGGACGGAGAATGCTGAATCCCAATGGGGCTTCAGCTCATCCTGATTTTACTGAGGTGGCCAGAGGACAGGATCAGCCCCTTTCAGCCATTACTCAGCCGGGACCAGAAACCCCTGGGGGGATGTGGGTGGGGGAGCTGGTATTTCCCCTCCAAGCCCTATATGGTCCCACTCAACCTGACGCCGATTGCCGTTTCCTGAGACGAACAATAGCAAGAGAAAATCCCCAGAAAATGGTTTCATAGCGGGAAAACACGGTTCCCATCCATGCCGATGATAAGCAGTGACAGAGGGAGTCGGATGTGCCGAGCCCATGCCGTGCTGGATCCTGCCTTGTCACCTTTCCATCCCTGGGCAGCAGTGGGGACGTGCGGCACTGCCCCCTCGGGGTGCTTGTG
Organism: Pampusana beccarii; assembly: GCA_013399365.1. Taxonomy (NCBI): domain Eukaryota; kingdom Metazoa; phylum Chordata; class Aves; order Columbiformes; family Columbidae; genus Pampusana; species Pampusana beccarii. The sequence goes on from VWYH01005714.1 coordinate 762,112, forward strand.
GCAATACCATGCGTCCCCACTGCTACCAGGGCATCTCCCCAGAGCCACTGGTCTTTAAGAGCCCCGCAGTATCACAGTGACCAAGCAGAGACCCCCTTCTGCACCAGCCCCACCTCCATTCCATCACAGCCAAGGCAGGATGGCTTCACCCACTGCCACAGCCAGAGCCTGGGGGCTGAGCTCCTCCAAAAACAATAACGCATAGAAAAACTCCTGTTTGGGCTCCAAAAATTAGCCAGATGGTGTAAAAAGACATGATGGGGACACCAGAAGGGCTACACAGTTTGAACCAGGCTCCCACATCACCAGCACAGCAAGAGGCTCGGACCTGGGCTTCACTTGTATCCTCCCATTCAGAGAAAGAAAAGTCAACAAATAATATTGCAACCTCTAAGCCTGGAAGCAAATGGGAAAAGGAAAACTAAAAAACACACAAAATCCAAAAAGCCTGGTGTTTACTACCACCTTACCGCTCTCTGGTTGAGTTGGCAGCAGGTATTTGAGGTTTTGGAGGTAGCACGTGGCTTTTGGATGTGACGTTTTTCCCGAGAAAGGAAGATGCTCTGACGCCTCAAACAAACACCGGAAGTGGGGAAATCCAGAGGCTTTTATCTCTATTTTCCTTCCAGGTCTGTTAGAAAAAAATATGCCAACACTCTGTTCCTCGAGATGCCAACGAACCCACAGCTCATCACCTGCAGTCTGTTACGCAGGCAAGGACTGGGAAACTGGATGGGGAAACAGAGGCACAGAGAGGCAAGCCAGGATGGGCTCACAGAGACACATACAGCTTTGTGGGGACCGCAGACGACGTGCCCTGGGGCTGGAGCTGCCCGAGGAGGCAGGTACCCCAGCGGGGACCCCCTGCAGCGGGGATGCCCCGGCGTCAGTCACCCAGCTGCTTCACAAAGTGCCCTTGTCCTTGGCCAGTGGCCCGTGCGCACAGGGGCCAGCCCGCATGTTATTCACGGCATCGGCATGCGAGCCTTTCCCGTCACCGGTGGGCGGCAGGGTCCGACCCGGCGCGGTTGTTAATGCCCGTGGAGCTGAGCGGCAGCTGTGCCGCGCCGGCAGCCTGGCTGCACCCAGCCTGTGCCGCGGGATCGGCTTTTCCCGGGCCGTGGGGTTGCACACAACACCCAGCACCCGCAAGCTGAGTTTTGCCAACAAGACAAAACCAGACCTGATAAAGGTTCCCATGGGAGAGGCAAAACTCCCTGCCAGATCTGTCCTTCACCAGCCGCTGGCAACCGTCCCTTCCCGAGCCGGTGTGGGGAGAGCCGAGGGGAGGCTGGCACAGACCGCCCGTGTCTGCGGCTCTCGAGATGGAAGTTTTGCTTAAAGCTATGTCATAGCATTTCAAATTTAAAAACCATCCAATTTCTTAAAAAACACCACAACCAGAAATATCACAGCAAACTAAACCAGTGTTTCCTTCAGCGCCTGAGCAGCGCAGTACCCAGCCCCATGACCTGCAAAACCTGTGGCTTCAGCAGGGGCTGCAAACGATCTGCAAAGGACCGGGTCTGCTTGCGGTGAACTGCAGGCTGCTGTGAAGTGAGAACAAAGCAGTGCAAGTTGCCCCCCCTGGCACCCTGCACCACGTCACCAGCCTCAGGGGGTTCAGAGAGCCGTCTTTACAGCACGCTCCCACCGTTCAGCCTCCTTCAGTAGAAACCTTCCGTGGGTTGGCTTGTACCTTCCCATCACCCAAACTATCTTTCTGTGTTTCAAATGGCTTCCAAAACACCCCATTCCCTCCCAGGTCTCATCCCCATCCGCGCGAGCAAGGTCCCCATCACCTACCCACGCTGTGAGTGCCAGGAAAGGGAGGTACGGGGCAGCGCAGAGCATCCCAGGACCACCCCAAATCAGGCTCCTGGGCATTTGGCACAGAAAGCAGCCAACCTGGAGCCTGGTGAGGGGGAACCTAATCCCAGCAGGCTTTTCTGGCTGAAAAAAAGCCAAGCACAGCCGTGGAAAAGGCTGCAGCACCTGAGGAGCCAGGTAAGAGGCCACAGGCCCCCCCACATCCCTGCCAAACCCCAGCCGTTGGTGATGAGAAAGGAGCTGGCAGGTCAGAGCCCTCCTGAAAAACAGGTGCCAGCAGGCTGCTGCCCGGCTGGTACCACTGGCGCTGGCACACCAGGAGCCACCCAGCCTGCTGCCTGCAAACCCCGCGGCACAGCGTCCCTCCGACACCGACGGGTGCCACCACAAGGTGCAGGGACAGCCAGCCCCGGGGTCCCCATCCCAGCAGCATGCAGTTGCTTGCAAACCTGTTGTTCTGCGAATAGCAGCCCCCGGGCAGCAGGATTAAGAGCTGGACTGCAACCAAGTATGCAGCATTTTTAGGCCTTGGCTTAATTCACGTGGGAGCTGCAAACCCAGCAAGTGGCACGGCAAAACCCACTGTGGCTGCAGTCCCGGGCTTAAAGGATTTGCCCCCCCTCAACTTCTCCAAAACCCTCCTGGCTCCCCACTGGCGCTGAAGCTTGGAGGGGGGTTCCTGCAGCCCTCAGACCATGAAACGAGCTTTGGCAGCCTTCCCTCCTCAACAGCCATTTGGACTTGCTGCCAGGAGGTTATTCCAGGAGACTTCATTTCAATTCTCCAGCTGGCTTCACTGGGTTTTGTTGGTCCCTCTGGAGGGGAAGTTCTGGCAGCTTGCAGGCAGGGAGCACCCAGAGCATCCCGCATCCCACAACAGCGTGCCAGGAACCAGGATTTAGATGTTTAGGAACTAAACCAGGAACCAATCTCCCCAACAGGCATTTTAGGGAAGGGAGATCACCCTGTTGAGACATGCCAGCATTCCCACAGGGATGCCGAGCCCTCCACCAGGAGGGAGGAGGAGGAATGAGGTGCACTGGTGGTTCCCCGGGCTGGGAAGCAGCAGCCACACGCAGGGCCCAGCCCGGCGGCTGATCTTTGTGGCGCTCAGCTGTGCTGGCGGCAGCAGCCAGGAGCAGCTGGTCCTGGGCAGCTCAGGGGCTTCGTGGCTCCACGGCCTGGGAATTCGCCTGGTTTCAGCGAATGGGCGAGAGGCAGCGGGGCAGGCGAGGGTGAGCCCCATTTAGCAGGAATGGAGGCTTCACCAGACAATTTGTGCCTTGGCCAGGAGCAGAGACCCCCCGCCCTGCCCAAACGCAGGTGTTGAACCCACGGCTCAGGTGCAGGGAGGCAAAATGTCCCTGTACCGACCAGAGCAGGGTGCACCCCAGAGCCCCCATGGAGCACCCCTTAGCTCCACTCAGACAGACTGCTCTCTGCCCCACTGGCAACTGAGTACCCCAGGGTGCTGCCCAGTGACACCAGTCTCAACCACCTCGACCCCCAGTGTTCCAGTCCCGCTGGTTTCGCCCCAGAGTGTGACAGATGCCCAGGGCTGTAGCAGTCCCGTGGCCGGGGGAACCACCCGCCCCTGTACTCAGTGGGTGCCTCCTGCCCCCGTCGCCTCCGCGCCCGCACCGAGGACCGCACAGCATCCCCTCCCAGTACCCCCAGTAAGGGCGAGCAAGGCAGCGCCCCTTACCGTGGCCTTCGGGACCCCGAAAGCAAACACGGGACCTCCCTGCTCCCCTTCCCTCCCCCGCCCGGCTCAGCCGCTCCCCGCCGCCCTCGGTACCTGGACCCGGATCGGGCTGGGCGCGCTGCCCCCCCCTCGGCACCTTGCGGCTCGGCTCGGCTCGGCTGGGTTCAGCTCGGCACCTCGCAGCCCAGCTCGGCTGGGCTCGGCTCGGCTCAGCGCGGATGGGCAAAGCTCGGTTGAGCACCTTACAGCCCAGCCCAGCCGGGCTCGGCTCAGCGCGGTGCGGCGGGACAAACGAGCCCGCCCCGCTCCGCCCCCCCGGGCAGGCGGTGACTCAGCGGGGCGGGACCGCGACGGTTCGCGCCGCACCGACCCTCCGGGACCGCCGGGGTCGCTGCGGGGTTCCAGCCCTCGGTCACGGCACCTGCCCGGCTCTGCCCGGCACAGCACAGCCCGGCTCGGCTCGGCTCGGCTCGGAGCACCGGGCTGGGAGCACCGGTCAGCACCGCCCGCCCGGCCGGTACCGGTGTCGGCACCAGAACCGGGCTCGGGAGCGGGATGAGCTGGGGGACCACGGCTGGGGCAGCCGGGAGCCGAGGGTGCCCCATCCCACTGCCCTTCAGCTGCGGGCTGGCGGGCAGCCAGCGGAGGGAAGGAGCTGGGCGGCTGCACGCCTGGCTGCGAATGGGATTAAAAAATAACAATTAATGGGAAAGCAGCCGGGACGGAGTGTCCTTGTGAACCCTGGCCCGCTACCCGCAGGAAATGAGGGAGGCGAGAAGCAGGGCAAGGAGCCCAGGCCCTGAATTGGGGGGAGCTGGGACAGGGTCCCCCACGTGCCCCATGGCACGTCCCTGGAGGAGATGGGCTGGGGTGTGGGGTGCAGAGCCTGGATGTGACCACCCCCAGCCCTGGAACGTGGCTCCCACCACCCATCCCAAGGCCAGAGGTGCGCACTCTGCCCCTCACGCTTGGGACGCCCCCGGCAGCAGTGGTAGCTGAGGCTGGAAGCATCGTGGCAGCGATGGGCGCTGCAGGAGCGGACAAAGCCGCTGCCAGGCAATACCCAAATCCAGCCATGCCAGCCCTTTGTGCACCCTGAAAAGCAGCAGAATGGGAGAAAGCCGGAGCTGCCAGGAGCCGGAGGGAGGAGGGCGGGTGGGAAGTGCCCTGGGTTAATAGTTGCTCTTACAGATATTTTCAATGCCTTGAATGAGACTTTTCTTACTGCTGGGGGAAGGGTGGAAACAACCTTCCGTCTGGCAGGGAAGGCGATGGAGATAAAAGGCAGCCGCGGCACTGGAGGTGCTATGGCTGCGCTGGGACCCCCAGAGGCAGGGACATCCCACACGCTCCCATCGCCCCCCAGCTTGGTTTAATATCCATTTCCAAGTCCTGAATTTCCCCAGCTCTCCCATGAAGCCGTTCCCACGGGAAGCAGCTCACGCGGCTTCACGCGGCCGGACCGTGGCTAACACGGCTGCCTTTGAAGCCCAACCATCCCCAGGCCGCAGGGAGCGGGGCCGGCTCCGAAACACACGCTCGTGGCAGCCGGAGCCACGGGAACATCGCGGTGAGCCAAGCCTCCCGCTGCAGGTCATCCCGACCGGCTCCTTTGGGAAATACCATAAATCCGCCTCCTGGGAATAATGCTGCTGAACCCAGCGGCAGCTCCTGCAGGATCAGGCCCCCCTGAAGACGGGGATCAGGTGAGGACCCAGCATGCCCGTGAGGAAAGGACATTTTAGGCCATCTTTTTGCCACTGTTTATGGAACAAAGAGCCTTTTGTCAGCACTTGACGTTATCAGGAGTTATTTTTAGTTCTGCACTTGTTGATGTTATTGGGATTATCTGTAAGTCGGCAGGCCCTGGTGCTTTCTTCAAAGACGCTGGCTGAGCAGGAGAAGGAGGAAATCCTTGTGTTGTCCCTTGCAAGGGACATTTGCCCTTGGGCTCAGGCCAGCGGCACTCATTCGGCATGATAAGGGTTTATTGCTCAAGCTAGGGAGTTCCTCAAAGCCCTAAAAGTTCCTGAAAACCCTACAATTTCCTCAAAGCTGTGAAAGATCCTAAAACCCCCCAAAGCTCCTAAAAACCCTCAAAACCCTAAAAGCTCTTAAAAGCTCTAAAAGCTCCTAAAAGACCCTAAAATCCTAAAATGTTCAGAAGCTCCTCAAAACCCTAAAAGATCCTAAAAACCCTAGAAGTTCCTAAAATCTCTTAAATTTCCTAAAAGCCCCAAAAGCTCCTAAAAATCCTAAAAACCCTAAAAGCTCCTTAAAACCCTAAGAGGTCCTTAAAAACCTAAAAGCTCTTAAAGCCCTAAAGGTCCTGAATAGCCTAAAAGTTCCTAAAACCCCTAAAAGATACTAAAGGGACTAAAGGATCCTAAAACCCCTAAAAGTTCCTAGAAAGCCCTGAAGTTCCTAATAGCCTTAAAGCACCCTAAAAGCCCTAAAACTTCCTAAAGCCCTAAAAACTCCTAGCAACCCTAAAAGCTCCTCAAGGCCGCGGTGCCGGCGCAGGCGAGCGGGAGCGTGCCGGGGCGGTGTGGCGGCGTGGCTGTGGGACTGGCAGGCTCCGGCAGGCGAGGACACGTCCTGCCAGGCTCCCTGCCAGGCTGCTGCCGGCCCCGGCGAGGCAAGCCCGGGCAGAGGTGTCCCGGTGCCGCCGGAATCCCAGGGCGAGGTGGTGAGCGCCAGTCCCGCTGCCAAGCGGTCCCAGCGCCAGCTCAGGGTATTGAGACCCCTAAAAACCCCCTGGGGTGCTCCCATGGGAGGTGCAACCATGAGCAGGGCTCAGCCCAGCTCTGGTGAGGGCGAGGATGAAGCTGAGGATGATGAAGCAGACAAGTGCTGATGGGAGGGGATGCCCAGAGGTCCCCCATTCAAATCTGGTGAGCAATGCCAGGGCAGCTTTGGGAACCTTGGAGGATGGTCATCCCAGGAGACCCCAAGGAAGCTCCACAGCTGCTTTGAGTGGCTGTGGGTGCTGCGGCTCCCCCATTGCTGCCTCACCAGCTCCCTCAGCCTTGCTCCCAAAAACATATCAAATGGGGAGGTGGGTCCCCTCCACCCCGCGTTGGGGTTTCTCTGCCAGTCAGCAATGATAACAACAACTCACCAGGTGCTAGGGCTGTAAACCCAACTGTAGAGAGAGTCATAAACCCGTTTATCTGTTCAGGCTCGGCTTTGCAAACAAACGCTCAATGATGTCAGAGAAGTCTGGGGGAAAATTGGTCGCTGGGGGTATTTGCACAAGCACCAGGTGAGGATGCTCCTGCTGGATGAGAGAATCCGGCTTGTCTGCTCCCCGGCAGCCAAATCCCAAAGTTGGATCCCAAAACAGAGCTGAGGTCTGCCACCCTCTCATTCACAAATGCATGTAGTTTCTTCCCTGGCTGCTTGTTTCCCCAAAATTCGTAGGATCTGCAATATTTCCAGAGCTTTGCCCCTTAGGCTATGGCTGGCATCAGAACATGAAGGCACCACAGTGACGCCAAGCTTCCTTTCCCATGGAAAAAAGACAGCACAACCTCCCCGGCAGCCCAGCACCAGCCTCCTGCCCGATAAGGTGCAGAGGAAGGTGAATAGGATTATTTCTCCTTGGAGAGGTTAGATGGGCTGGTTCCCCATGGGAGCCGCGTTCCCGCTGCTGGGAGGCAACTGACCAAGCGATTGTTTTCCAAGCACCTCCGGATACCGGAACACGGTGCATTCACACCCCGGCATCAGTGCGTACGCAGCCAGCGGCAGCCAGCCTGACTCACACCACAAGCCCCAAAATCTCGAGATGGGGAGGAAGGGGCACGGAAAGCACATCCCAGCAGTGACTGGAGGGATGGAGCTGCTGCAGTTGGGATGTGACTCTCCCATGGTGGGGCTCATGGGGGACAAGCCGGGCACTTGGCACCTCACCAAACCCCAAGGCTTCTTATTTAGCAGCTGAAGTCAGCCGTCGGAGTGGTGAGACATGCACACAGCTCATCAGCACGTGGTGGGAGTGTGCCCGGAGTTGGGGGGAACCAGTGCTGGCTTCCGTGGTGCCCAGCGGGCTGGAAGGCAGGGGGCACGGCCCCGGCGGGACGGGTTTTTGTCCTGGGGAGGAATGGAAATTCGGCAGCACTGGCTGCCCTTTGTGCAAGGAACAAAGAACAAGAGCCAGTCTTCCTTCGCTGCCCAGAACCAGCCCCTGGGAGGCAGCCAGAAAGGGAAACGCCGCTCAGCAGCGCGGCACGTGAAGGCAGAGACCGGCAGCGTGTCACCCCATGGGGCTGGCCAGCGATGCCCAGTCCCCTGTCACAGACCAGAAACGGGCAACGTCAGTAAGTGGCACCTCACTGGCACACCCTGCAAGCATGGGGATGGTGGGGACCCCACTGCCATCAGGGGTGGATCCGCAACCGTGGCAGCATCACTGTGCTGTGATGCTGTGCTGCATCCCAGCAGGCAGAGCAGGGTGCCCAGCTCCAAAATCTCAGGCACCAGGAAGTGCAAAACCACGGGTGCAGTTCTGGGTTAGGACACGTGTACGGGGATGCACCAGGGGCTCAGGGCTGACTTGCCACTTCCAACCAATGGTTTTAGTCTTTGCAACTTAAACTCGCTGTTTATTTCCCACAGTCTGGACTGCTCAAACCCCGATAAAGCATTCTGTTGTGTTGAAGATTTCTGCTCAAGGTTTGCCATCCTGAGAGCAGGACGAAAACTGCATTATCAGTTCATTTACTCCCTTCCCACCCTCTCCTCTGTTCCGGCACATCCAAGCCAAAGCCCTGTTTGCCCATTTGCCCGCTAACCTGGGGCTGTGGGTGGCCTCTGTCCCTGGCTGGCTTTGGGATGAGCAGGAGGGCTTCTGGTGGGTGCTGCCATGGGTGAAAACCTGGAGCCAGGGAGGTTTGGGGGTGCCACGGCCTTAGAGCCACGCTTGCCAGCTGGGCCGGCACCAAATGGCTTGTGGGGAAGTAGCCAGAGAGCCTTCGCTTCTTCTTGTCCCACGCGTGATTCTGCGGTGGCAGCTCTCTGAGGGGGCTTGGATGTGCCCTCCCAGCTGTCAGGGGGCTCCTCTGCATTGCCAGCTGGCACCAGTAACTGGCACCACTAACCAGCACTGCCAGAGGCCTGTGCCACCACCGGCCAGCCCCGCCATGTGCACAGTCCAGAGCTGGGACCATCTTTGAAATCCTCGTGCCATCTAGTGGGACTTTCACTAATGACAAGGCAGAGCGTGGCTGCCAGCCATGGGGCCGGGGGGTGACAGGGTGGCAGCAGACAGCTGTGGGACACCAGCCAGAGCCACACCACTCCTCCAGCAGTGGAGGGAACCTGAGTTGTCAATTAAATGGTGCTTTTAATTAGAAGTTTCTGCCTTCAGCAGCTGAGGTCAGTGTTGATCGCTAAAGGAGCGGCTCCCCTGGGACAGCACGGGGGCAGCCATGGTCCCCAGGGCAGGGCCTTGAGCCACAGCCCCCAGCAGCAGACAGCCCCTGCCACCCAGAAGTCCGGCTTTGCAGCCCAAATGCTTCCCCTGAAGAAACCCACAGCATTCGCAGAGCCGGCTGTCGAGACCAGGGGATGCCACCATGACACATCTTCAGGGAGCGGCCCCCAAGCTCCCCTTGCAGGCCCTCACCCTGGCGTCGGGGCGTGTTATCCAGAGGCATCACTGATGGAGCCCAGCTTGTTCTGGTAGTGCACGGTGACGTACCAAAGGCAGACGAAGAGACCTGCGGGTGGGTAGCAACCTGATCACTGCCATGGGCGCACCAAGCTCCTGCAAGGAGCAGGAAGGTGACAAGGATCCTGCTGGTCCAAAACTGTGGGGTGTCCTTTCTCCCCCCCGCCCAGTACTCCCCACTGACCTTGCAGGGAGTTGAGGATGGTGAAGAGGTAGAGCTGGGCGACGAGGAGGATGCCAAAATGGAAGAAGACCAAGCCCCAGGTGGTGCCCAGCAGGCAGGTAAGCCCCAGCACCGTCACCCAGTCCTTCCTCGCCTGCCACTTCGGCTGCTGGGTCCTTCGCAGGATCGCCACCACCCGCCCCAGCACCACCGTGTTGAAGAGCAGGATGAGGCTGGCATACAAGAGGGTGGCGTAATGGGCCGGCCAGCTGGTGAGCCAGCACCTGGCAGAGAGGAGTCTCTTGGGGACAAGGGCCAGCAACCCCGAGAAGGAGCTGGGCACAGGAGGGGCATGGCAGGGGGTACCCCAACACGCAGCAAGATGGAGGGGGGCAGCTGGCAGAGCCGGGCTCACCAAAACGTGGCACCTGGCAGAGCTACAGCTGGCTCCAGCCCTGGGACAGCTCTGTGTGCCCTGGCACACCCAGGGTGCCCAGGCTGCATGGGGTGGTCAGGGTGCCCTCCCTGGTGTGCCTGTCATGTCCAGGGTGCCTGGGCTGCACGCTGTGCCCATATTTATGGTGTGCCAGGGGTGCCCAGGGAGCTGGCAGCCCCCTTCACTCACATAGTCATGTTCTGGTAGCCTTCAGAGGTGTGGATGCTGTAGTACCCATAGGTCTCTCTCCTGAAGATGAAAACAGCCACCACAGCCAGCGTGGGCAGACCTGTGGGGTGGGGACAGGCTGCGTGGGCCACGGGCAGCCGTGCCGTGGGCAGGCACAGGCAGGCAGGCCCAGCCCGGTGCCCACTCACCCCAAGCGAAGAGGCAGAGCTTGAGGAGGTATTGCCGAACGTAGATGTTGTAGACCTTGACGACGAGGAGGTTGAGGTGGAAGGCCTCAGCAGCCATCCATGCCAGGGCGCAGAGAAGGCTGGCATGCAGCAGGGCAGCGGCGACCTGGCACAGCCCTTCGGTGCTGGTGGCCAGCGGTGTGCTCAGCAGGAAGGCGGTGTTGAGCAGGAGCAGAGCGGCCAGGAGGTGCATGTGGATCCTGGTTGTGTTGTCCCTCAGCCGCTGCCTGCCAGAGAGGGGAGAGCAGGGGGTTCTGGTGGGTGCCTACCAGATGGCACGGCATTGCATGGCACAGTGCGGCACAGCACGGTGAAGCATGGCACAGCTTAGAGTGGTATGAGTAGCATGGCATGTCTCAGCATAGAACCACAGAATCATTCTGGTTGGAATTGATCCTCAAGATTCATTGAGTCCAACCACTAACCCAACACTGGCACTAAGCCGTGTCCCTGAGCACCACATCTATGCATCTTTCAAACCCCTCCAGGGATGGTGACTCCACCACTTCTCTGGGCAGCCTGTTCCAGTGCCTAACAACCCTTTCTGGTAAGAAATTTTTCCTGATATCCAATCTAAATCTCCCCTGGTGCAACTTGAGGCCATTTCCTCTTGTCCTATCACTTGCTCCTCAGGAGAAGAGACCAACATCCTCCATGCTACAACCTCCTTTCAGGTAGTTGTAGACAGTGGTAAGGTCTCTCCTCAGCCTCCTTCAGCTGCTCCCCAGACTTGTGCTCCAGACCCCTCACCAGCCTCGTTGCCCTTCTCTGAACTTGCTCCAGCACCTCAATATCTTTCCCATAGTGAGGGGCCCAAAACTGAACACGGGATTTGAGGCCTGTTGAACCTCATACAACTGGCCTCAGCCCATTGACCCAGCCTGTCCAGATCCCTCTGTAGAGCCTTCCCACCCTCCAGTAGATCAACACCCCCATCCAACTTGGTGTCTCCTGCAAACTTCCTGAGGGTGCACTCAATTGTGATCCCCTTGTCCAGATCACTGATGAAGATACTAAATACAGCATAGCACAGCCCAATGTGGCATGCATGGCACAGCACAACACGGCACGCACAGCACAGCACAGCTCTACCTGGAGAAGCAGCGCAGCAGGAGGATGCAGAACGTGGCAGCAGCTGAGAGGGAGCAGCCGATGTTGCTGATGTGGGTGAGCAGCGCCAGCTGGACCGGGCTCACAGTGGCATCTGGGTCCTGCCAGAGGGAGGGGGTGAGCTGGGGCAGGTCCCGCAGTACCCGTCTGCTGGGAAAGGCAAAACCACCCCCTGGCCACCCTCTCCTGCAGGACACCACCCATATACCCTGTACCCTCCCATACATCCCGTACCCCCACATACACCCTGTACCCCCACACCCACCTACACCCCAACCTCCAGGGAGGAGGAAGAAGGGTGGAGGGGGGAAGGAAAATGGATGTAAGGAAGGGGGAAAGAGGAAGACTGAAGAAGGGGAAAGGGAGATGGAGTATGGAGAAAGATGGAAGGAGGGAAGGATGAAGCAGGAAGGAGGGAAATAGGGAAGGAGCATGAGGGTAGGAGGAAGGAAGGAGGGAAGGTGGAAGAGTGGAGGAAGGGGGAAGGAGGGCTGTGGACCAGCAGGACGGCGAAGTAGGTGAGGTGGTTGCAGTGGCAGGTCACGGTGCCCTCCCCGTGCGTGGTCTTGCAGCCCGCCCTGCTCCAGCTGCCTGTGCTGTCTGCGCCTGCCAGAGAGCAGCCATTGGAGGATGGCACAGCAGCCAAAGGATGGGGACATCAAGGGGATGTCGAGCCCTGCCAGGGCTTCCCAGAAGGCAGACGGGCAATGCCTTCAGGGTGGCACTGAGCTGGCATTGCTCCCGTCCTGGCCACAGCCACACTTACTGGCTCCTGGCTGCCAGAAGACGCAGGTGGCATTGGTGTCATCCTGGTGGAAAGAGGACACAGGGAGAGAGCTGGGGGACCTCTCTGCTCCCTGGGGATCCCAGAAACCTTCTGGTCCCAATATAGAGGAGAGACTTTCTCTTTCCCCAGCTTTATGGGGAAATGCTGGCACTGGGGACCCCCCTGCTCACCAGCACCATGTCATGCCAGAACTGGATCTCCACAGGGTGGCTGAGCCCAACCACCTCTCCGCTCTGCAGGAAGGCTCCCTGCACGTCATTGTTCAGCACGGAGCTGTTGTGGGCGTCCTGCAAGAGTCAGGGTGCCTGCGGGGACAGTCCCGAGTCCCCAGGACACCCCATCCACCCCAAGCATCTCGGCAGGGGGTGAGTGATGGGGCAGGCGTACTGCTGGATGAGGATGCTTGGGGAGTTCCCTGTGAGGACCTGCAGCTCACCTGGAAGATGCAAGAGCTGTGGATGTAGATGTAGACGAGCCTCTGTTCCACCCCCTGTGCCTGGACACCCTCCATGAGATCTGCCGGGAAGTTCATGGAGTGTCTGAACTTCTTGTCGCGGCCACCTGGTTTCATGTCCTGTGCCAGTGGGCAGGAGGGAGACGGCTTCAGCCACCCTGGGCTCGGCTGGCTCAGGGGAGGACAGAGTGCTGTCGCAGCTTCCCTCCCAGCACAGCCACCCCAGCTACCAGCATGGCTACAGTGGCAGCACCACCTCTGCCACAGTGCCTGTGAATGCACAGATATGGCAGCCACTTCCATCTTGATGTCGGAGCCCTCCCAGCCTGTAGCACATGAAGTACCACGGGTAGGGGGTCCAACACCCATGGGTGGGCACACTTGTCTGAAGGGACCTTGGGCTGGAGCGGTCAGACCTTGCTGGCAGGGCAGCCCTGTGGCTGGGGGAAGTGTCACGGTGCCACCACACAACGCCCTTGCACCGCGACAGGGAAGGCACCCTCCGTGCTCCCCACCACTCCTTTCCCACTGTGGGGATGTGGGGGCCAGGGCTTCTCATAAATCAGAACAGCTTCAGGATGGAAATCCTGACTCTTTGCTGCAGAAACCCCCCAGCTTTAGAAGTCCCCAGATTTATCCCAACAAGGATGCTGGGGACCTGCAGCCATAGCTGCCTGCAACACCCCAGCAAGAGCCATGTCTCAGGAGGCTTTGCTGGTGAAAAGCATCCTTGGATGATGATGGGAACCCAGTGTGGGCAAGGGTCAGCCACCCCAGCATCTCCCCAGCACCTCCCACTGGGGATGGAAGGACTGAGGGGACCAGGGGGGTACGGACATCCCCTGGGAATAGCCCCAGCAGCTTGAGGGGACCAACCATGTTGCTGCTGAGGTTTAACCCTCCGAAGTCTTCAGTCATGAAACTGAAGATGTAGGTCTCGATCATGTCACCCGTGAAGTTGTATTTCTCCCTGTGGGCCAGCTTCTCCTCCAGAAGATGTAACCTGCATGGGGAGGGTGTTCAGGGCAGGGTGCAGCAGGATCTGACCCCTGTGGATCTGTGGGGGGATGTGGGGGGTCCAGGGGACAGTGGGACAGGAGGTGACGCTCACATTTCCATGGCATGGTGGGCGCTGCCACAGCCCTGGTGCAGCTCCGTTTCCAGGGTCTCCATGTCATTTGCCACCTCCACGTCTGATGGATCCATTTCAGGAGCTGAGCCTCGGCACAGAGCACCCTGTCCACATCCTGCCCCAGTGCAGGGAGCCCCAAACAACCCCGAGAGTGCCCAGTCCAACGCTGGGATGGGAGAGGGAGACCTTCCTACCTTGAGCACGCAGGACAGAGGCAGCAAGGCAGAAGACAAGGGTGATGAGCAGCAGGATGGGCATGGCTGTGATCCTCTCCTGCAAAAGATACCCAGGACCCAGCCAGCTCCCTAGAGGCCCCTCCCAGGTTCCCTGAGACCTCAGCCCTTTCCCATGTCCTGGCTGCAGGACAAGAATGGGGTCCTGGCAGCGTCCCCTGCCCAGCAGCTAAGCCCCACCAAAGCCATAGCAGCAGCGAAGCCCCAGGCCCAGAATCAACAAGCAGCTGCGTTGGCAGTGGACACGAGTGCAGGGAGAGGGTGCTTGCTGCAGCAACCACGATGCTCTTCACATCCACTTCACCATTAACATTGTAAAACTGTGGGGACAAGGCTTCTGCATTCCCCACTCCCAACCAGGACTCAGACCTTACTGCCATCCCAGCCCGTGGCTGCAAATAGCCAGCAAGCAGCCTGCAAGCCGAATGGGTCACCGGCACACTGTGCCGCAGTGCTGCAGCTCCCGGCAGCAGCTCAGTGCCAAGCTGGGGAGGAGGAAGCATCGCCGGCACAGGGTGAGGGAAGGCAGCTAGCAGCAAGATTTGCACCCATTGCAACACAGCACCCAGTGCTGCTCACAGCAATGCCCGCTGCGGTAATGCCGTTGACAGCGAAAGCAGCTGGTGAGAGGGGCTGTGAGTCCAGCAGTGCAGGGGTGCAGCTCTCATGCACAAATGGTTTTACTGTGGATGCAGCGATGGGATTGATGCTGCGAGGTGCTGAGGCTGGCGACGGCCAGTGCAGCTGGAGCCTCCGGGGGCAGGAGCAGCAGCGCAGTGGGCAGCACGTTGGGCAGCTGCCTGCACAGGCTGCCCTCTGACCCCCAGCAAGGGACAGCCACCATGTCCCTTTTAGGATGTTTTGCAATAAATAACCCTTTTGCTTTTCACCAACGCAACCTCAGATCCCCAGGGTGCCTGGTGCAGCTGCTTGCCCTGACCTCCCTCACCACCCAACACAGCCCAGCAACACCAAACACCGACCCCACTGCCACCAAGCCAGGGAAGGCATTGTCTCCTCATTGTACCCTCCAGAAAAGGCAGGGTGCAGGCGTCACTTTGGGTGGGTTTTGGTTTTGTGGAAGCAACTTAGCACTCAACAAGCCCCCAGTGCCACATCAGTCCCCCAGACCCCCACCTCGCTCCGGCAAAACCCCTACCTTGGTCATGGGGCAGCTCTCAGCATCAACAGCACCACGGCGGGCTCACTGCTCTGGCTCTGCCTGCACGGAGGCTGGGGCAGCAGGAAAGGAAGTGTTTGTATGCAGATAAGCAGATTAAATCTAAAGAGCTTTTAAATTTCCTTTTGCTTACTCTTTTTCACAGCCTAGTGAGGGACCAGGGCGGTGGAGAGCATCCCCAGCACTGCCAAACCCCAAGGACATGGCAGACGGCTGCAATTTGGTGTGGCCCAAAGACAACCTGCTCCCTGGGCATGTCTCTTATAATTAAGCTGCATCTAATGAGCTTCTCCCTTCCACTGGCTCGCCAGCAACCCCTGTTCTCCCACAACGAGGGGTCCAGCCAGCTGCTGCAGCAGCATCGGCACCATGACGGTGCCACTGGGGCAGGAGCCAGGCTCCTAGCAGAGCATTGACACGGTATGGTTGGATAACTGTGGAAAGTCGAGCCAGCAGGGCAGAAGGTCAGCGGCACTGAGCAGGGATCTGTCGCGGAAAAGGAGAGTGTATGGACATCGGGAGCAAGCACATGCGACGCAGGAGGACAACGGAGATGTCCTTTGCCACTGTAGGGAGAAAATTCATGCAGCCAAAGCTTGATTAGCATCCAAGCTGGCCAGCACTGTGAAGGACAACAAAAAGGGCCCTGCTATGCACCACGCTTGTGTGCAAACACCCACAAGCAAGCATGCACCAGTGCACGCCTGCAAGCACCCATGAGCAACTGCAGCCACAAGCAACCAGCAGCGTGCAGCCTCACACACACAAATACTTGCGTGCAACACACTTGTGCGCAGGCATGCCTGCGTACAGCCTGTACAAACACTAGCAGCATGTTTGTGTGCAGGCATCGCTGTGCTACACCTCTTGGTGCAGGCACTTGTGTGCAACCCACCCGCACGTAAAAACGTGTGCAGGAACACCAACGAGCAAGCTCCCCCGTGGGCAAACACCTACCTGCACGCGTGTGCAAGCATGCCAGTGTGCACCCACGGGTGACACGGGTGTGCATCGCTGTGCACGGCCTCCCACGTGCAAGCACCCGTGTGAAACCCCCACGAGCAAAACCGCTTGGAACCCCACGCGTGCAAGCAAAAAAGCAGCGTGGCAGCCCCCCCGGAGGCAGGACACGCAGCCGCAGCCACGGGTTGGGCTTCGGCAGCGGGACCGGCCCCCTCCGGGCGCGGGCGGGGGGCGGGAGCGGCGGGGGGAGGAGGAGGAGGGGGAGGAGGAGGAGACTCCTCCGGCAGTGCCCCG
>VWYH01005714.1:786337-799901 GCA_013399365.1 Pampusana beccarii
GGGGGGGTGGGTCGGGGTGGGGGTAGGAGGTGCCCCTCCAGCTTTTCTGAATTCCCTCGGGGTGCTCATTTGCGCGGAGGGGGGATGGGATGGGGGTGTTGGGGAGGGGGCGATGGGATGGGGATGTTGGCGCGGGGGATGTTCCCCTCAGAGGCAAGGGGGACAGTGGAGGGTCCCTGGGGTGCTGTCCCAGCTCCCATCACCCCCTCCCTGGTCCCAGTGGGCCATGGGGCACCCCAGTGCAGACCCTGGTGCTGCAGGACTGGGGCGCAGGGTCCCAGGCAGCGGGGCCAGCCTGGCTCTTGGGGACACAAGCCATTCCGGTGGCACCTGGACAGGCCATGGCAGTGGTGGCGATGGCAGGAGGGGGATGCTGGGGTGTAGTTGCTGCAGGGTGGGCCCTCCGAGAGGGGTGGATGGGGCTGGATCCCCCTGGATGCCGGGGCTTTGGGGACCAGGGCGTCACCAGCGCAGAGCAGTCTGGCTCCTGAGCATCTCTGGGGATGGCCCTATCCCGTTTCCTAGGTTACCGCCTTCTATAGGGGATTTTTCCAGCTGGAAAAGGATAGTGGTCCCAGTCAGGTCGCACTGCCCAGGGCTGGTGGGGACCTGCAGCCACGGGCAGTGGCATCAGGCAGGGACCAGGCTGAGTGAGGACGAGCTTGTGATGGGTCTGGAGGGAGCCTGGGTTATACCAGGGGTGTGAGGTTGGGAACTGGGGTCTCTTTGGTACCTGGTGCTGGGGTCGAAACCCCCCACGGCAGACCTGGACTTGCCAGGCAGGTCGTTAACACTGAACCCTACTGATGCCCAGCAGCTGAGGCCACATTGCTGCCCAAGTGAGCAGCTTGGGAGGAAGGAGGGGCAGTGTGAGAGGTGAGGGGGACCCATGGGCGAGGTCCAGCATGGGTGTCCCTTGAGACACGTTGGGGCTGCTGTAGGGGGGACCATTCATGTGTGCTGGCCGCCACCGCCATGCTGGCAGGGGTTAACACTGGACTGTTCCACTCGGATGGTTCAGGCAGCGAAGGGAGGAGGAAGGGGAGGAGGAGGAGGAAGATGTCACCCATCGATCTGTCATTTCTCTTTTCCAGCCAGGATGCGGGGGGACACCACTAGCTCCGGGCTGGGCTGGCAGTGAGGTAGGGGGGGTACAGAGGAAGAGGATGGAGGGGGGGGGGCGAAGGTGAAGGCAGCCCCCCCCTCCCAAAATATCCCCTACCTCATCGGGCCATCACCATGGCGACGAATTTTAACGACATCATCAAGCAAGGCTACGTGAGGATGAAGAGCAAGAAGCTGGGGGTGAGTGGAGGTCTCAGGGAATGGGGAGCCAGGGGAGGGCACCCATGGATTTGGGGTGCTGTTTGCCACAAGAAGTGGTGTGGCTGGGTCCTCCAGCCAGGTCCCCTGGCCGTATTGCCTCTCACTGCACCCTGCATCCCTGGTTTGGGGTTGAATAAGTGGCATTTTGGGGGTTGTGGCCATGCAGGGGGCTGCAGACCACTTGTTGGTACCCATATCACCCATGAGCCCCAGAGGGCCCGATCCTGCACTGCCTGGATCCTGCACCGGGTGGGGCCCCCATCCCATCCACGGGTCACTGCGGGTGTTTTGGGGTGTCCCTGAGCCCCGCCCTGCCCCCTCATGCCTCAGTTTCCCTCTGCACGCAGTTTTGGCACCAGAGATGCCCCACACCGCTGGGGGGGCTGCTGGGTGCAAACTGGGGAGTGCTGGAGTGCAGGACCCATAGGTGTGGGGTCAGGGCGGCTGGTTGCTCGCTCGTCTCTCGGAGCAGGCAGCAACGAGCATGCTGGGTAATTTCACGCTAATTAAGGAGAACAAAGAGGGAGCGGGCTTGAGGTGGGGGGACATGCTTGGGGACGGTTGCCCTGCCACCCCTGGAGGCTGAGGCTGTGGGAGAGGGGACAGAGAGGGACCGGGATGGGGCCCCCTTAGGAGCCTTGCCCATGTTTGTTAATTAAGCTCTGTAATTAGCTCTGGCAGGGGCGGGGAGGATGATGGCAGCCCTAGGATATCCCTGTCTCCTCCTGTCCCCAGGCCAGGAGAATCAGCAGGACCGGGCAGGGATTCTGGGGAAGAGGATAGGGACATGGGGACGGGGTGGGGACGGGGACCCTCCTGCCCCGCACGGCAGCAGCCGCCGGCGCTCTCTGTCCGGCAGATCTACCGGCGGTGCTGGCTGGTCTTCCGCAAATCCTCCAGCAAAGGGCCCCAGCGCCTGGAGAAGTACCCGGATGAGAAGTCGGCGTGTCTGCGCGGGTGCCCCAAGGTGAGGGGCGCTGGGGTGCTGCCCTGTGCCCCAGAGGGTCCCTCCTCGCCTCAGCTGGCTGGGCTGGAGCTGGGCGGCTGTCACCCTGGGCACTGCGGTGGGGGATGCAGCTGGGTCTGGGTGCCACAGGGGCTGGGTATGGCGATGGGCAGGTTTGGATGCAGCCCGGGAGATTGGGTTTGGGTGCTGCAGGGGCTGGGGTCTGCGTGCAGCGGCAGCTGGGGTCTGGGTGCCACGGGGGCTGGGATGTAGTTGTAGCAGTGGTCAGATTTGGGTGCAGCCCAGGGGATGGGGTCTGGGTGCAGCAGCTGAGGTTTGGGTGCAGCAGGGACCATGGTCTGGGTGCGGTGGTGATTGGGGTCCAGGTGCCGCGGGGCTCTGGGTGCAGCGGGGGCTGGGGTCCGGGTGTCACTGGGCTCTGGGTGCAGTGGGACTGGGTTTGGGTGCAGCGTTCAGTGACAGCCCCACCTCCTCTGCAGGTCACCGAGATCAGCAATGTCAAGTGCATCACCCGGCTGCCCAAGGAGACCAAGAGACAGGCTGTGGCCATCGTTTTCACTGATGATTCTGCCCGGACCTTCACTTGCGACTCGGGTACGGGGCAGTGGCCAGGGGAGCCGGGCTGGGGGTGCCAGGTGGGGCACCCCGGTTTGGCCAGGTTCACCCAAGGGCTGGCGTGGTGCCTTGCAGAGCTGGAGGCGGAGGAGTGGTACAAGACGCTGTCGGTGGAGTGCCTGGGCGCCCGCCTGAACGACATCAGCCTGGGGGAGCCCGACCTGCTGGCGCCCGGCGTGCAGAGCGAGCAGACAGGTGAGCACGTGGCATCAGGGCGCTCGCTTGGGGCTTGGCCTCGCTACGCCCCCCCTGCAGTATTTTATTTTCTTTTTATGTTGTTTTTTCCCCTCTCCAGACCGGTTTAACGTGTTCCTCCTCCCCTGCCCCAACCTGGACGTTTACGGCGAGTGCAAGCTGCAGATCACCCACGAAAACATCTACCTCTGGGACACGCACAACCCCCGGGTGAAGCTGCTCTCCTGGCCCCTCTGCTCCCTGCGCCGCTACGGCCGCGACGCCACCCGCTTCACCTTCGAGGCCGGACGGTGAGATGTCACCTTTGCTGGGACGGGGACCGCCACTGTGTGCCTCCGTCCTGCTGGGTGCACCAGGAGGTGGCACTGCTGCCGTCACCCTAGGGCAGGCCTGATGCCAGGGTGATGGCCATGGCCCCGGTAGGGGCCTGGGGAGGTTTGGGGCTGGAACTGATGCCAGCTCAGCACCATGGAGGGGACATGGGGACAGTAATTAAACATGGGAAGCTGGGCCAGCCGCCACCTGGGGGGGTAATTTTTTATCATCCCTTGGCTTAGAGACCCCAGTGACACCTTGTGCCCTGTCCCCGCAGGATGTGTGATGCGGGGGAAGGTCTCTACACCTTTCAGACACAGGAGGGCGAGCAGATCTACCAGCGCGTGCACAGTGCCACGTTGGCCATCGCCGAGCAGCACAAGAGGGTCCTGCTGGAGATGGAGAAGAACGTCAGGGTGAGCTCCATCCCACCCTGGGACATGGCTGGGAGGGGGCTCAGGGCACCCTGTCTCACCCCCACCCCCCTCTCATCCTCTGCAGCTGCTGAACAAGGGCACTGAGCACTTCTCCTACCCCTGCACCCCCACCACCATGCTGCCCCGCAGCGCCTACTGGCACCACATCACAGGCTCCCAGAACATGGCCGAGTCCTCCAGCTACGCTGGTGAGTGTCCCCGTCCCCCACCGAGGAGCCACCGCTCCTCTGGCCCATGGGGTGTCCCCCCAAGCAAGCCCACCCTCTGCTTTGTCCCCAGGGGAGGCATACGCGGGCGCCCAGGCCAGCTCGGACACTGACCTCCTCAACAGATTCATCTTGCTGAAGCCAAAGTCCTCCAAAAGCGACAAGCCTGAAAGCAGGGAGCCCACATCATCCCCGTGAGCCGGCGGGGAGGGGACTGCAGTGGGGGTCCCCTTTTCCCTCCCTGAGGGGTGGCAAGGACACGGGCAGCCGGCCCTCTGAGCGCCCAGTGAGACTGAGCCGGGGCATCCTCCACACCAGGACCACGGGGAGCAGGCGCTGGCTCGCACCCCGGCCTGACGCTAACGGAGGTCATGGCTGCTCAGCCTCGACTAACTTGAAATATATACCGAATATCCGCATTATAAGAGATTTTTTTCCTTCTCACACAAATGCAAACTTCGTGGCTGCCGAAGAGCCCTCGGCCGAAGTTGCTCAAAGGTTTTTGACTCTTGGGGATCTAACTGGGAGGTGAAGAAAGAGAGGGGTCAAGAAATTTGGTGCGTTTTCTGCGGAGCGGGGGAAGGCTGGAGCATCACCCTCCCGTGGGGACAGAGCAGCGCTGGAGGATGCGGCTGTGCCAGGCTGAAGGTGTGGGGCACCAGCATCTCACCTCCCTGTGAAGAATGGGGTGCCCCTGAGCTGATTTTTGCACTTCTCAAAGCTATTTAAACACTCGCTGTAGAATTGAGACGACTCAGGAGAAACTGGTTTTCCTTCCAGGGGGACCAGCTGGGATGAGCAACCGGGCAGAGCCCAGAGCCCCAGCTTTCCCGGGCTGCCCCCACCCCAGCACCCTCACTCCTCCACCTGCAGCCGCTCCCCTGGCCATGCCCCTGGTTTATCTGCTGGTGGGCAACCCAGGGACTGGTTTTGGCCAGTAGCATCTGTCCCTTGAGGGGCAGCTTTGCAGATATAAAAAGTCCCTGGTCACAGAAGCCTGTGGCAATGGGGAAAGAGCCGTGTTTCTCTGTGCACCCCCATTCCCTTGTTCTCGCTCCCTCCTCACCTGCTGGTGGAAGCCCTCGTCCAGGGGGGAGCTGGGCTTCATGTGCTGAACTCAAAAGCAATTGATTTTTTCTAGTTCTCCTATTTATTGACCTCCTTTAGAAGGGCTATCTTTTTATTGCTGTGCAAACTTTGGTGTTTCTTTGGAGTCTTCTTTCAGGCTGGGTTGGGTGGTCGGTGGTTTTATTTCCACTCTTAAAGCTCCAGGTCTGTGCTTTGGGGACGGGGAGTGTCGTGATGTGGGAACCTGTGGTGTGTAAATACTGTGTCTTGGGTTTGTGTAGCTTGTGGCTGAGACTGGGGAGCTCCTGGGGGGCAGCAGGAGGGAGAAGGGCTGCTCCCTGCAGCATGGCCAGGTGTGGGGGGCTCATCAGCACCCCAGCAGCACGTCCTTCCCCGGGTGAGAGGTGTCACCCGCTCTCTTTTCCTGGCGACACACCTCATCTGAAAAAGATTTAACATTTATTACCAAAAATGTTTGGGTTTTCTTTTTTTTTTTCTTTTTAAGGAGTTGCTCAATGAATAAACAACCCTTATCCACCCTTCCTGTTTGTCTGTTCCATCCATGTGAGTGGGAGTAGCGCCTGCCAGAGAGAAAAACGCTGATGGGGAGATTTCCTACTGCTCCTGGCAGCGTGCTGGGCTCCCAGCTCTGTTCTGCCTCCAGCTACCAACAGGACGTTTCCAGTGAAGCCCTAAAGCCGCTGGGGAGGCGAGAAGGGTGGAGCAAGTCGCCAGCCTCTATCAAACAACCCTGAGTGAAAGAGGATGCCAGCACCCAGTGTCACCCCTCACCTCCAGCCGCCTGCAGCTCTGGGGATGTGCCAGGGCAGTGGTGGCTCCCAGTCCCCAGGGCAAAGGAGTTTGAAGCTGCTCCATCTCCCAGCTCCTGCAGAATTGTGCCAGTTCCACGCCACGGCTGTCAGGAAGAGCATTGACCTCAAGGCTAGACAGCCACACAGGCCGGGCAGCGCTCCCTCCAGGGATGGGGACATGCCCTGGGGAGCCATGCCACAGCCGGCTGTGCTCTGGCAAGGACACCAAAGCAGCAGCCCAAAGGACAGCATAGCAGCAGCCCAAAGGACACCAAAGCAGCAGCCCGGCTGCAGCAGCTCTACCCAGGAGCTGAAGGCAGTGCTGACTCAGGCTGCTCTCTCTAGCTCAGCCTGAGCACCCATCCCCACTCCCCAAGCAGTTCCCACTCCCCACATCCACGCTGGGATGAGCACCGTGGCACACACACCTTTCCCTCCCTCCCAGCCACCATGGTGAGGAAGATCTCTCCAGGAATGTGTCACCAAGAAGCTCATCTCAAGTCCTGCTTGGCACTGGCAGAGGGGAGAAGGGGTGACCCTTCAGCTGCTGTCACGGCAATCATGGTTTGGGACCTGCACCAAGCTCCAGCCCAGCACCCAACCCAGCCAGGGCTGGGGGTGCACTGGAAGACATCAGCCAGGGTTATTAATGACAGACTCCCTGCCAGCCCAGCTCTTAACATAAAGATTATATAGCGCACGGGTAGAGTCTGCTCCAAAAGAGTCTTTAAATACAGCGATGCCTGCCTGGCCCATCTGGGTCCCCTGCAGCACTGCCTTCTGCAGCATCACGCTTACCAGCCCGGCCTCAAACATCTGCTTTAAACGCAGCGCTGGATGGGTAAGTGACAGGTCACCTGCTGGAGGGGGGCCTGGTCTCCTTAGGAGATAACGTCAAGAGCAGCAATCAGCAGTAGAGAGCAACGCTCCCTCCAAAGCAGATCTCATTAATGTCTATTGGAGAGAAGTAAATGATGCGACATCTCCTCCTGCAGCCCCAGACGAGCTTTCAGGGATGAAAGAACACAGGGGGTAAGGCTTTATTCAGCACAGTAAGGAACGGACATGCAAATAAGGTAGGGTTGTGTAACCAAGGTACGTGCTCCCCAATCCCAAGCACCAGAATCCAAAAGTCTGGCCTAAAACTCTGGGATCGCTCAGAGATAAAGCCTGTCCCAGCAAAGATGCTCAGTGATTCCCCTCCTGCTTTAACCCACACATCACAATGGCTTTCCCTGGGAAGGGGGGCCAGGGAAGAAGTGTCACCGAGCAGCAGTGCCAGAACCTTCTGCGTCACTCACACCTGAGTGCTCTCTTGCAAGGGGCCACCTCAGTTTATAGTGAGGACATCGCTCTGAATCTCGTGGCTCAGTTGGGTCTGGAGGTCACTCAGTTTCTTCTTCAGGCCAGACAGCGCAGAGAGAACGATGGTTTCTGGGCGCAGAGATCCGCAGGACTCCACGTTGTAATAAAACCTGAGGTTACAGGTCAGAGAGATAAGTCACTATCTGCCCTGCAAGGACGTGCAAAGCCAGAGAGCACCCGCAGAGCGGTTCCAGCCCATCCTGACCCACCACAGGGAGATCTGCAGGGAACTCCAACCAGTATCATCCCGCTCCCAACTGGGCAACAGCCAGCGCTGCCCCTCTACAACCATCACACGTGACTCCACAAGCTGCAGGAGCACTTCTGAGATTTTCTCCGCCGAGCACTGAGACCTGTGAGCCAGCGCAGAGCCCTGCGACAGGGAGTACAACTGGCTGCAGGCACTTCTGCAGTTAAATAACCTGGGAGAGGGGGTACCACCAGCAATGAGAGCACGAGACCCACATGGGTGAATAAATATCCTCAGCCATTTCCCCCTGCAGGCCTCTCACTTCAGTGAGTGCTGCACTGCCCTACTTGAGAACACGAACTCAGGAGAGCCATCCATTATCCCCCAGAGGGGAAAACCTGCCAAGCCTGGGCATATCACCAGTTAACTGCAACTTCTGCCCTGCTTTTCAGGGAACGCCAGCTCCCCGGGCTGGCAAACTTCAGTGCAGAGTAGATATTTCTGTATTAATGAAAGCCAAAGAGATGCATCCAGTCAGTTCCCCCATTTCCCAGCTGTAGCAGCGCATTCAGCTTCCTACCTCTCTGGCTTCCCGTTGGGGTCATAGGGAGCCTGAGCATCCTCCTCGTCGATCTCTGAGTACTCACTCTTGGGCCTGGAATCAAAGAGCAGGGAAGGTGAGCACGGAGCCCAGGCTCTAGCCTAGTCTCATTGTTGGGACCATCCATGTAAGAAAACCCAAAGCCTTGAGTTGTTTGAGAAGCCAGCACAGAAAATCCCTCACCCACCAAGGTCTCCTGCCGGCCTTCCTTGCCCCAGAGACACCAAGGCAGGCTGATCCCAGCACCCTACCATCAGCTGCCTTAAATAAAACTGCACTTCCCAAACAAACCCTCCATCTCTAACAAATCACTGAGAGAGATAAAGTGTTAATGGAGCTGGAACTTTGTGTTACTTGCAGAACCACCCATGACCGTAAACAGGGCAGAGCTTTCCACCACCATGACCGCTGCCTTGAGAGTGGAGCTGTGTGCCAGCGCTCTGCCAGCAGCCTCAAAGAGCAATTATCATGAAAAACCAAACCAAAAATAATAGCTAGCCTTGGATGGCAGAGGCCTTTGTCTCTGTATTGTCTTCATGGGGAATCAGATGAACATGGAAAGACAGACATATAATCAGGGAACAGGCAGCTCCAACAGCAACATTTCTTTGAGATTTCTCTAACTTTTACATATCTTTTGTCAAGAACTTTTCAAAAACTGCCTCCAGTTCCCCAGCTTGTTGTATAACACAACCAGGTTCCTGAAAACGTAGCCAACTCTGCCACCAAACAAAAGAATCCACGTTAGCAGCTGCCTTGGGCCCCTCAGCCAGGGCAGCACCTCATGGTTCACGTGTTCCTCATGCGAACCTCATGGTTCACGTGCTCAGCCACACAGCTGGGGCTGTTCTCCACAACACCGACATCCCCAAAAGCCCAAACTCTCCAAATTCACACTGTGACATTCCTCATCCAAAAAGAAGGCAAATCAAATGATACCTCAGCCTGCCTGGCCTCTTTGGGTCTGTCCAACCCAAAGCAGTACTCCAAGTCTGTCACTTCATCAGTGTCAAAGACTTACTATCCAGCATTACAGAAATTAAACCAGAGAATTTTTACAGGACCAAAAGAAGCCTAAAATGACTTCACATCCCAATTTGAAATTCCACATCAGAGACGTTCTCGCTTCTCAAACATCCAATCACTCAGACGATCAACTAAACTCTGGGCAATCTACCTGCCAAAAATCATTTGGAAACTTCAGAACTATCCAGTTCCACTCCTGAAACTGCTGGTGAAAAAGGACAAACTGGCACATCAACTCTTGTGACTTGCTCCTGACCACAGAACTGCTGAGCAGCATCCTCCTCAGCTCTGCGCCACCTCACCACAACCGGCCTCTCACAGACTTTCTCTCCCGACAGACTGGTCTGTAGCTGCCAGTTCCCAAAGTCCAGCTTCAGTCCACATGAACAGATCACCAATGCTGAGGAAAAGCCCGTTTCCAGATTTCCAGCACTCCCATCCAGCCTGGTTCCTACTGCAGATCCCAGAGTACCGCCCTGACCAAGTGCTGCAGGAGCCGAACACCTGGCACGTCCCGTTCTCACCCAGACTGACTGAACCAGACTCACAAACGTGCCCTACAGAGCCCATCAAAGCCAAGTGGGGTTTGCTCCTTCCATCCATAAAACAGGGCTGGGATGGCTGCAGGCAGATCCCAGCCCATTTCACACATGTTATGGATCCACCTGCCACTCCACCCTTGGCGACAAAAGGCTTCCCAAGTCTCCTGAGTACAAACCTGGCTGCACAGGATCTCCATGACAGCTCCTGAGTGGAAATCCCTCAGCAGCACGGCTGAGGTGTGAAATCAAGACTAACGGCATCTCTGGGAAGCTCACTTCCTGAGAGCTAACTTGGCAAGGGACAGCGTAAGGCCACGCTCTGTGATGGGTCTGAGTGCCCAGGCCCGGAGCAGACAGCATGGAGGTACAATAGTCCACGACCCGCCTGCTGGTGCTCGCAGCCATTTGCAGAGTCAAATTCGGCAGCGCGGGGCCTGGCAGCAACAGGAGGAAAACCCGCTGAGCCCCTTCTGCCACTCGGCCTTCCCTCCAGCTGCAGCTCGGCTCAGGCTTTTGTTCCCGCTCGCTCAGCCCTGGCTGATGTGGTCCCTGCACCAAATCCCACTTGTGTACCCAGGTCTTTGCGACCTTGAGAGCAGCTCTGGCTGCTGCCCCACTGTGACGGCAGCAGATCCACTGCTCTCAGTCCCCGCTCTCAGCCTGCCTTGGCTAAAGCACCCAGTTCCTCGCTCTGCCGCTGGCTCCAGCGTGCTCGATGATGGGATGTCTGCTGGGTGGTCACTGGGATGCAGAGCCAGGAGCAGCTTGGGTATCTCCTCAGAGAAAAGTGCTGCTAGGTGAAGTCCTTGCCCTGGTCAAAGCAGAGCAGCAGCTTTCCAAAAGCAAAGTCATGTCACTTTTAGATGAAATGGTGCAGAATGATACATCAGAGTAGAGGAAAGGACCAGAGAGGAAAACTCTCACGCTCCAGGAGTAAGGAGACATATAGCTGAAATCAGAACCACACACTGGGCGTCCTCAAACAAACACGGCTGCAAAATCAGCCTTGCAACCTAACCTTCCACTCTTTGCCCCCACAGAAACCTCCTCCCCTTTGCATGGATCTAATCCTTCCTCAGCCCTTACCCTGACCTACGTGGGCAGGGAAGAAAAAACAAGAACAAATAATGGGAAAGAAAATTAAAGCAAGATAAAAGAGCAGTAATAGTATGTGAGAACAGGACAAGAGGTGGCCACAAACTAGTCCACCTCGCATGCAGCTGCAACCAGGTGACTGCCCCGGTGCTCCAAAACAGGAGCAGAGCCTGTGCCAGGGGAAGCAACAGGCATGCTCACCATCCCTTACTATCCCAAATTATCCCCAGGGCTGAAGTGTACGTGCCTGCTGGAAAATCTTTTCCAGTCTCTTCAGACAGACATTAGGACTTACCACTCCTCCGGTTTGGGGTACACCGTGTGCCTCAGCGCGTTGTCCGGGTCATACTCGAAGGCTACGCCTGCTGTGGGGTTCCACTTGGCGTGCTCCTTGCCAAAGCCCTTCTTGGCATAAGCTCGGAGTCTCAGCTCCTGGCCTTTCCGCAGCTTCACAATGAGGATGTCTGCGGAAAAGCACACACCCGTTTGAGAAGGCTGCAGAGGAGAAATCAGTGTGCAGGTCACACTAGGGCAAAGATAGGAATTTTTAGTGCCCAGGAAGATGTCACCAGACACCATGGCTCACTTGGATTCATAGAGAGGCTCATCTCTGTCCCCAGAGTAGCTGGGAAACAGCTTGCTAAGGAAAAAGGAGTTGCCCACATGCCCAGAGGCACAGCTCAGGCGCCCAAGCAACAGCGGACAGCACAGCATTTTGCATCTTTGCTGTCTCTAAGCCCTCACAAGGAGAAAGAAGCACTCTCTGGCACAGGACTTTAGTTCTGGGGATAACCTTCAAGTGGCATTAAGACAAAATGCGAACCCCATGAACACAGCGATGCCAGTGTCTCTCAACTGCCGGCTTTACAGCTGCCTTACAGTTACACAGCTAGGAAAGGAAGAACGAGTTCCAAGAGCCTGAAAAAAACCTCATTTCCTCCTCCAGCTCGTATTCCCAGTGAAATGCCACTCACCGTCCTGCTCCACATAGTCATTGGGGTCATTGTCTCTGCTCCGAGATGTTACCTGTAGAAGAACAACAAAAGCAAATGAATTAATGGCAAGATCAACTTTTATCCCCACATCAAAGAGGAGTTGCCTACAAATACTGCACAGGGGGACTGCACAGAGTCACTCCAGCATGACTTACAGGAACAAATCCAATCCACACTGTTCAACAGAGATTGGGACAATTCAGGCAGCCGCAGCGAGGTAGGTGACACCTCGCTCCACCAGCCCCCTTGGCCCCCTCACTGCTCTCCCCAAAAGGACAGAGAAGGCTCCACCAACCCTCCCCAGGGCGATCAGAGAGGAGCTGTTTGTCAGCGGCATCCAGGCCCAGGCTCCTCACACCTTGCTGCACTGAGAGGCAAAAACCAGAACAGCAGAGGCCTCCGGGTCGCTGCCAAGCCTTCGAAGAGGCTGATCTTGCCTGAGCCCTGGCAGCAAGTGGGCAGGAGATGGCAGTGACACAGCAGCAGGACACGAGTGCACACACTCCAAGTGTTTGAGGTGAGATGCACAGACTGAACTAAAGCCTCACAAGAGTTCGAGATGAGGGATGCCAGCTGAGGCTACAACATGCTGCTTCGAGACACCATCAGAAGGCAAACAAAGGACAACACAGTGAAGAGGAGGGCACTGGAACACACTGCTGTTTCTGCAGATATTCCTCCTTTATTTCCCACTATGTTTTAAGTCAGGCTTTAGGCAAAGTGAAATGTGCTTGAAAGCCTTGTTTTGTCCACATCCCATGTGTTCACCACCCCCACCTCAACAGGAACGTAGAAAGGGGACTCGCTGACAAGCAGAGGGATTGCACTGACCGGTATGACCCGGGGGTTGTTGGAGATGAGATCGCGGGATGTGACGTGACGAGTCTGGTCTTCATTGCACCGGACGTCAAGGGTGAACTCCACCGAGCACTCGGGACAGAACTCATCACACGTGCAGTCCTGAGACAGACACAGGTCAAGACCTTTACACCACACCTCTCCCAGCAAGAAATTAATGGTGCTTCCCATCAGATCCAGCACCCACCACCATCAAAATAAGCACCTAAGACATTTTACTTGACTCACTCTAGAATATTGCATCTTATCCACAATGTCATCGCTGGTGAGTGGGATGAGACCTGTGGGAAGAAGAAAATTGGGGGAATGTCTGAGTGAGACCATGGAAGCACCAATGCTCCCGCTGTGATGGGCAGAGGGACAGCAGCCTTCTGACAAAGGTGCTTCAGCGTCTCTGGACTGACTTCACCCACGAGCTCTGCCTTGCTGCACATCCTCATC
This sequence comes from Pampusana beccarii, assembly GCA_013399365.1. NCBI lineage: Eukaryota > Metazoa > Chordata > Aves > Columbiformes > Columbidae > Pampusana > Pampusana beccarii. The sequence continues at coordinate 799,392 of VWYH01005714.1, forward strand.
TTCCTCCCCACGTCCGGCACTCACCCAGCCTGTGCGCAATGAATTCATCGTGGAGCACGGAGGAGTTGGCGTCTATCTGGACCCAGTCGATGGCTAAGGAGAGAAGAAGTCACAAGCTGAGAAATGTTTCTGTGGGTAAAAGCTGAACAGTGCGCGAGGGCACAGAAAAAGTTATGGGGACTAGGGTGAAGTTGAGACAGCATCTGGTGATACGTAATCCTGGCTAAACACGGGTAAGGTGAGCTGAAGGCAGCTTGGAGGTGGAGGGGGAAATGGAGGGGGAAGTGTTGAGAGTACCAGACAGAACTCAAGGGCCGGTGGCCACGGCAAGGCCGTACCTATGATGGGCACTTCCGCGATGAACACTCTGCGAATGGAATTTGCCACCCTGAGGGAGAGAAACACCCGTGTTTATGTACGAGGGACCGCGGAGCTGCGCGACGCACCGGCCGGCCCGGAGGGGCCAGTGTCCGGGGCCGAGGCCCGGGCTTCGCCCCGCCGGCCCTGCCC
>VWYH01005714.1:799993-846507 GCA_013399365.1 Pampusana beccarii
GCCCCCTGGCGGCCGCCGCCTCCCGGAGGACCCGCCCGGTCCGTCCCCGCCCCGCTCCCCCCTCCGCCGCCGGTGCGCCCCCAAAAAGAGTCCGTGCCAGGCTGGGGTGCGACTTTATTGGTGCCGGGGAAGGGTCGCCCTGTCCTCGCTCCTGCGCCGTCGGCTCCGTCCTCACCGGCTCTGGTTCAGCCCCGTCAGGTTCTTGATCTGCGCGGCGGAGGGAGAAGGGTTTAAGTACCGGTGCCCCGGGGAGAGACCGCGCTCCCCGGGACACGGAGGCCTCTGCCCAGTCTGGGGGTTTCAGCGCTGCTGGGCAGGGAGTTTTGCTCCTGAAGAGGCCACAGGGGGGAAGAGGATAGGGCTGTGAGTTTGGGAGCTGAGAGGTGGGGGCGAAAGGCACCACCCCTGGTCAGAGGACAGGGGTGAATGCGAAAGAGTTGGGGAACAATCATCCCAGATCCAGCCACAGGCATCCTGCTGACCTCAACCTGCTCCCGAGGGGTTCAGCTTGGGTTTATTGCTGTAGCCACACAGACCCAACAGTGAATTTAAGCCTCAGAGGCATTCAGGTTGCTCCTCTGTTCTGCAGACACCTGGAGAGCTCAGCACACCTGTACAGCTGCTGCACCTCAGACATGAGAGGTCTGGACTGCTTGCCCCTAATAGTTAATTGTACTGGGATGATTTTGCCATAAAACCAGCTGGCTGCAACCCACCCCCTTCAGAATCAGTCTAGTTCCTCCCGTTTATCTGTGCAGTGGATCTGCTGCGCAGACAGGCTAAAACTCTGGTAACAGGACACATCTTGGATCCAAACTGCAGAGAGCAAGCAGTCTGTTGATGCAGTACAAGAGCACAAACAGAGCTCGGGGATTTCTCGGGTGGAGGATCCTTTTGGCGTATGCAGGTATGAAAGCAGAGAGAGGCTGAGAAATGCTAAAGATATAAAACTACTCTAACTGCAGGGGGATGGAGGTGGGAGAACTGCTTCATATGGTAAATTTTTTTTCTAATTTATGCTCCAGCCTGTTTGTCTTGTACGGGTAAGCACAAGGAAAACTTATTTCTGATAACAAGGAAATAAAAACTTTGCTGCTAAATACAATGGAGTTGTCCAAAAACAGAATCACAGGGAGGCCCTGAAGCCCTTCAAAAATCATTCCTGTGTGCACAAAGTATTGTTTTGTATCGCAGATGTGCAGCTCCCCCCTGCATGGACACAGAGCACTCCAGGATGCTACCATGAGGTGAATGAATTCTTGGAAGGACGCTGCAGTCAACTGAAACAGGTTGAGGAAGTCACCCTGCTGTGGCTCAGGGACAGATGCCACATCCTGTGTGTCTGTGGGGGCATGGACCTTCCGTCAAGATCTCCAGCACAGGGACTGGCAGAGGAAGAGATCTCATGACAAGTGACAGAAAACAGTGGTATTTATTCTGATCATCTGTCTCTCATCCCTAAAGCTCACCCTGCAGCTTCAGACTTAGTGTTTTATGTTCTTTTACAAGTTCTTTCACCACAAAACAGTCAACTAACACCAAACTATCCAGAAAATCATCCTTCCATGTAGTTAAGTTATGAAAGACAGTATTTTTCATGCTGTCTTCTAGATTTGGGAGGAAAACAACATGTTGACATTCAGCATGGAAGGGAACAGAAACAATTCTCATACAGTCCTCCTGGTTTCAGCATTACTTACAGTAACAGCAGCTCCCATCAGGCCCTGGACAAGTGCTTCTCCGGTTGACTGTACCTAGGAGACATGAGGAGAACATGGCCTTTTGCTTTCTTCTGCAGTTACATTTGTGGCCACACAAACACAGAGATGTCATGCACAACAAATACGTATTTCCCACAGAAAAGGCGCTGACAGACACCAAAGTACTGCAGACAATTGAGAGCCAGGTAAGGAACACAGAAGAGATTTCCTGGGAATATGTCTCCCAGCCATCGGGCCAGCCTGACAAAGAGGGAGCGTACCTGTCATTTTACTAGAAAATACATAAGCATTTATTGATGTTGAACATTTATTGATGTTGATTGTTATACAGTCACCCATCAGGACAAGCTGTATGGTCTGCATGATCAAAAAGCCAGGTCTGGCTGCATTCAGATTTGGGGAGAAGGGGGACACTGCACATATACTTTGCCCGTCACGTTACCTGATTAGCTGTATTGCCCATGTTCATGGCGTCAGCTACTCTGTTTTCCAGGAAGCGCCAAGTGTCCTCGAAGTCAGGGGATGAATCCTGCATCATCACCAGTTCAGTGGTGTTGTAGACACCAGTGAGCACAGCCCGGCGAGTGTACCAGTTAAACTGCAAGGGCATGAAATGAGAGAGAGAGAGAGAGAGAGAGGAAGGTGTGACCCAAATGCAGATCAAGAATGCAGCTCACGAAAGCAGAACAGAGAACAGAAAAGGAAAATAGCATAGCGACGGCACATTCCTTTTCCACTTAAACCATGTAACTCGCCTCTGTGATGCAGTGGGCCACCAGCCAACACCGCTATCTGACAGCACAGCTGCTCCTGTGGCACCAGAGGTCACAAGTACGGTGTCTAAAACTGCTGAATAAAATCCCCACCACCTGCTTCTGGTTGCAAGCAGGCACCTGCAGCAGACAGCAAGGAACGCTGCCTTGCTCAGTGAGCCTGTGTGCACTGTGCAAGAGTTCACCTCTGCATTACAGACTGCTAGCAGGCAATGCAAAGCTCTGATTCTAGATCTGATGAGAAATGGCTATATTTAGTACTGAACTTGAGCTGCAGTTCGCACCAAATACAAGCATGAAGAAAGGGAATGAACAGAGGACAGAACTACGCAGCACAGTTGATACACCATTCCCAAATCCTGTCATTGAAGTCCCAGTACTGCCTGCTCAGTCACTAAATGCATCAGCACACTGCTGGCAGCAATGCTGTAGGATGCATTACAACAATACACAAACACACATTACACAATGCAAAGTTGCACAAATAACTCAAACTCTTCAGTTTTTCCAGTTGCATCACTGGCAGCCGAAACAGATAAACATTTTTTTAAATGAGTTTTCAACTTCATTTGCTGCTATTACAGTGATTAAGCCATTTGGATACCTAGAAAAAAATACTGGTTGCTCCAATCATGATGACAAAGCAAGAGAGAAATGAAAACACTGGCCTTGATTTTGAAAACAACAGCTGGCTCACAAGCTCTGCTGTCTGCACCAAGACCTGCAAGCTTTCACAAGGGGAGAAACATGAGAGATGCTGCCACTTGCAGTTGCATCTCTCAGGTGCCTGAGACCAAACTGTTTATGTTGATTCTCCTTCTGCTCCAAAAAATCCCCACCTGGAGGGGTCTCTGAGGCATGGGTGTATTCTGCTGAGCTCCTGGCTCTGTGAAGAGAGCTCCACTGCAAGTGACATTAAACCCCTTTACTGGGAAAGAGGGAGTGGAGTCATCATCACAGCTTCCCAAGAAAACTCTTGTCACTAGTCAGAAGGTGCAAACACAAGACAAACTGCAAAACCTCTTCTACTCCCTGCATTGGTGAGGAGGCTTTAGGTGCAGCTCAGTGCAGACACTCACTCCAATATGTCAATTTGACTTTCATAACCCATAAGGGACTTTCAGTTCTCTTCTGGTTTATTCCTGTAATTTTTCCATCACCTTATTTATTTTTCACAGCAGTAGCTTCTCTTTTATACTCAGATAAAAGCAGCTTATTAAAGTAGTTTGTTAAAACAGTTCATTTGGAACAGGATGCCCAGGGAAGTGGAGTCACCATCCCTGGAGGTATTTAAAAGACGTGTAGATGTGGCACTTAGGGACATGGTTTAGTGGTGGCCTTGACAGCGTTGGGTTTACAGTTGGACTCAATGATCTTAAAGGTCTTTTCCAACCTAAATGAGTCTATGATCTATAATTTAGCTTTTCCCATCTCTCCCTGCGTCTATATTAATTAAATTATTAATTGCTTAAATTGAAGTTATAATTTTCTTTTATTTCCTGCCAGAAAGATGAAAGCTTTAATAAGCTACTGGTATTTTTAGGTAAGTTATTTAATGGTTTTCAAGTCAAATCTGTAAATGCTACTGCTGGTGGAAGAGACAGCTACTTTTACAGAGATGTTGCTCGCTCACTGAATACTGGATCAACTTCTTAGTCTCAAAATCTCAACAATTTTGTCTGTGTCTTCAAAGAAAAAGTACTTAAAAGAGTCTAGGAAAGTAGGTCCTTTTATTTTGCACTAATCCCATTGACACTAATTTGCATTTATAGGCCCACTGGCTCCTAAGTCTCTTTGGAAATTAGACTGTAGCTTATAAACACCCTTGGGTACTTCTGAAAACGTCTTCCTCGTTCAAGAAATGGATTGTTTCAAGAGAGACGCAGCCCAGCATCTACTTCAACCTGTCATTTTGCTGAAGTGCCGAGGGGCAGAACCAGCTGGTCTGCAAAGTGCAGAGACTTACGTCTGTGGACTGGTCTCCAGCATAGTGCCATATATCATCAATCATGCTGGTGAGGAGGTTGAGGCTGGCAGGGATGTTATGCGGGAGCAAGAGGATGCTCAGAGCCTGTGAAGGAAATGCACAGATAAATGGGAGAGTCGGAGAGAGAAGGGCATAGCATTAAAGCAGACCAACAATGCTGTGTTATCTTTTTTCTGTTGCTGTTGACTTGCCTCCAGCTCCCAGGGACAAGTCTTCCCAGCTCTTTTTCAGCTAGCACCGGCCTGTCCTAGCGTCAGGATTTGTGCGGAAAGCAGAGTCTGGCAGCTGAGCTCAGGCCTTGGCCAGTACTGGAGCCCAAAACTCCCCAGTCGGCTCAAAGGCCACAGTGTCGTCTCTCCCGAGCTGCCTCTCCACGCACAGAAATGCAGCACAGGCCGAGCTGACTCACACTGTGCTGTGCCCCTACGGGCAGGGAGTCAAACCTCTCATTTCTTTGAATTTGACTTTGAACTCAAAGCAGCTACCAAGGGCAGAACAGCCAGCCATAATGGCCCTACTGGGATCCTGCAGCCTTTGAACATAATAACATAATGCCAGGAGAGTCACAAACCAGCCACATCCTTCACAAGTTATGCTAATCTGGAACAAAACCAAGAATTCTGTCTTCTCTTTCTACAAAGAGTGCTGGATTCAGCTGCTCAAAGGCCAGAGTGATTCTGGACAACGTAGGCTGACTTTGTGGCAATCTTCGCAACTGAAGGTTGGGAACTCTTTGCTCATTTCTGAGGCCACAGTTCAATTCCCATCTCGCCCTGGGAAGAAAGGCTTGAGATTTAAATCTGAATTTTGGAGCAGGGAGCCCCCTCAGTTCACAGATCTATCCTCAGGTTGCCAAGGGTTTGTCATTTGCACACTAGGCAGGCAGTTTCTTGCAAGAAAGCAGCAGTTCTGCATTTCCAGGTATCAGATGATACCAGTCCAACTGGAACAATGCTGCAAGGAGCCTGACTTGCAGCGATGCTGCCAACAGGGCTGAGCAGAGACACATTTTATCCCTGGGGATCCCGGATGGGAGGAGGGAGCAATGGAGGTTTGCCTTTCCCGAACTGCAAGAAATAGTTGTTCTAAGGACACCTTTAACTACCGTCTTCCAAGGGTGCTTTTCTCTGGAAGGGTATGAACCATGTGAAACCAGGGAGGGTTTTACAACCTTTACAACCTTGAACTAGTCTGGTGGAGAGATTATGCTGAAGGCCACGGTGTGTTTAAAATACACACACACAAATATCTTGATATTAATTTAGTACCTGGGGCCATTTCTCAATATATGGAATCAGCATCCTCAGTCTGGCTTCCACAGCATCTCTCAGGAATTGATCTAGAGGCTTCTTCCTGGGTGAGGAAAACAAAATACAAATATGAAGAACATCCAAGTTAGACTGCATTCTCAACTTGGAGATTGATATCTTGCCCATCTCAGCACTAGATGCAAAGTATTATGTATCCTCATGCTTCTGGTCCAACTCCATATCTGGGAAGGTGGTTTTATTTGGGTACATTACATTTTTTACTTAAAGTATCTGTGTCCCAGGTGGCCTCTCTCTCTGTCCAGTCCCCGGAGTCTGCCAAGGAAGATGTCTTTTCATACCGAATACTCACTCTGCTTCACCCAGCTGCACTTGTTTTTGTTCCTGCTCCAGCAGCTCAGACAGCTTGGTGTTGCACTGAGACACAAAGTGCAGGATCAGTTCACTGCCGTCATTCTGAAACATCCCTGCAGAAGCAGCAGAGAGACCTAGGGTCTGCAGGGAAGAAGGGAGAAGCACGGACCGGGTCATATACTAAGCAGGATCCACCTAGGAAACAGGTTGTATTTATTTCGTGAACAAAGTTATACGAATTTAAACAAAGCAATGCTGCATTACAAAGTGCTTCCTGTACATGTTTTCCTCTCTTTAGGATCTTTATTGTGCCTTAGTTTATGTCTGACAGGGTTATCCTGCAGTAGCTGGGACACACTTCTGCCCGGTGCCATTTGCTGACTAGGGTGCATTGCCCAAGAGTATGTGGGGGAAGCATGCAGCCCTGGCTGTCTTTGGACTTCAGCTCCATCCAGTTTTCAACCGGTTTGTTGCTTCTCTCCCCACATACCTTGGCTCCCTCTGCAATGGCTTCTGCAGTCCAGCCATGTTCAGGCACAAATTCCAGCGCTGCTGTGAGGATTCGATGCTGCAGCTGCTCCTCGCTCTCATAGTCCTCAGACTCCTGGCCGCCCTGGCCAGTGTAACTATGAGAAGGTATTGTCACAGTGAGGGGAACGTCACCATCAAACATCAGCAACCTGGACTCTGCCACTCACTCACTGCCACCACTCGTGCAGGCATGCTTTGAGATCTGCTCAGTATAAATCTCATCTCCTCCTGTAAAATCCTTCCCTTTGCAGAAAAAGGATTCTTAATAAACCATTGGCATGAGAGGAGAAGAGAAAAATAAGGGAGGGCTCAATCTAGGTGCCTGCCTGGAGACCAATCGGCCTCAGATTCACCCTCCTTTTAAAAAAAGCTAAAATAGAAGCTTTTCCAGCAGGGGCTTTATAGTTATAGGCATACAGACAACATATTGTCCATATTTTATGTAGATTTACACAAAAATCCAGAAGTGAAGGCTTGCGCTGTGCAGACCAGAGAGGTTCCCTCTTGAAAGCAAGTCCCATCCTATCTCCGTGGCAGACAGTGGAATTCGCACTGTCATAGCAAACCAGCTCTTCAGCTGCTCAAGTCTGAGTCTCCATTAACTTTGGATCTCGTTGTCTCCAAGCTTCAGATGCGAGTTTCAAGAAAACAAAGCCTTCCGATCCTGCTGTCGGCAGGACAGCACTAGAAATAGCTAGTTAGTTACCTGGGGCGAGGGCCCTGAGGTTCCTCTTTGGGCTGTTGATCGGTTGGATGTGAATCAAACTGCTGCTGAGAGGAAGATGCCAACGGCTCCTTGTGCTGCTCGTCGGAGACTCTCTTCAGCACAGCCGAGGCCTGGAGAGCACGCTGTGGTACAGAGAGCTGGCACCTGAGCACTGAAAGGGAAACCAAGAGAGTCAGATGTCTCCTTCCAAAACCAGGACACAGAAAATTAAGGTGAAGATGAGAGTTGCAGTAAACACAGCTGAGAAGAACAGAAATTTGTAGAGAGTCTTTTTTTTTTTTTTACATTTCCAAGAAGCGCCCCTCTCAGCCAAGCTCACATTTACTTGATGAAAATAAAGTGAAAATGTTTTATGAGGAAACAAACCGCACAGATGGCACGTATTGCAAACAGAAAAGTTTCCCAATCTTGCACTGGAAACCAGGCACAGGAGCATGCCCTGACTCCCTTGCAGCATGCCCTCTCTCCTTTTCAGTGGCCAACAAAGAAACAAGTTCGAGGAACACACCAACCCCTGAGCTCAGGGCGAGAGGCGACCAATACTGTGGAGAGCGAGCAGTCTTAACACATATAACTTGCTGATCACAGTGTGTGTTTCTCAGATGACTCAAAGGCAATGCAGTTTCAATTACGGCTGCTCCGTGGGAAGTTTTAATTTAACTACGGTGAGGTTTGGGGTTTTTTTTAATAAGCTGGTGCTGCATGGCCCACGCTTTAAAAAACACAACCAAACACCCCCCACCCCTAAGACCAACCCCACTTCTGGTTCCTTCACACCTCGCAGTTTCAGGGCCAGGGAGCTGTGTGGGGCTGGCAGGGGCCAAAGGGGTCTCCTCACTCCAGGCCAGGCCAGGCTGCACCCTCCAGCTCCCCAGGGCCCAGAGCCACTGGTGTCAGGCAGGCCTTGGCCCGGCTTCACAGCCTGAGCCTGGGCCTGCCCCGCAGCCCCGTGCCGCCCCCTAGCGGCGCCCCGCTTCTGCCCTTCACCTCACCTTCCCACCCCACCGCGCACGGCCCCGCCCGCTGCGCGCACGGCGCGGGCTTGAGCACAGACACGGGCACGGGCACGAGCACAGACACGGGCACGAGNAGGCTGCCCGCCGCCGCCGCCGCCATCTTGGAAGCGGGCAGAAGGCGATGACGTCACGAGGGCAGGACGCGGCGGTGACGACGTCAGATCGAGACGAGGCGGCGCGGGGCGGACGCGTCCGGAGGTGAGTGCGGACGGGCTGGGGGCTCGGAGTCTGTTCCTCGACCCCTCTTCTCTCCTCAGCGCGGGGGCGGTGAGAGGCGCTTCCCGCCTTGGCCGACACTCTCTTTTTTTCCTTTGAAAAGGCTCTGCCGAGGCCTCGTGTGAGGCGGGGTTTCTGTGTGAAATTCCCCCACGTGCTTTGTTCCCGGCCCCTCGGAGCCGTTCCCGGCCCGGTGACTGAGCGGTGCGTTCTGCCCGCTCTCTGGGGTGTATTTCAGACACGGCCTTGGGCCGGTCCTGGCCCTCCCGGAGCTGTGGGTGGCGCAGGAGGCCCGAGCTTAAAGTTGTGACGTGCTGCATGCGGTAGCTTTTTAATGTGTTGAAGCTGGAAACCTCCAGTATTGTTTAAAGCCCCTTCCTTGCCCTGTTGTGGGCGGTCGTGTTCCTCGAGGACGGTTAAACGTGTGTGACATTGAGATAAGGCCCCCTCCCCACCCGCAGGGCCGGGTCTGCCCCTGGCCGGCCCTCGGGCCTCCCTGGCAGGCTGGGGTAAGGGGGTGATCCTCGGTGGGGTGGAGACGAGAATCATCGAACGTCCTGAGCTGCAAGGCACCCACAAGGATCATCGAGTCCAACTCCTGTCCCTGCACGGGACAACCCCAAAATTCACACCATGTCTGAGGGTGTCACCCGGTTGCTTCTTGAACACTGTCAGGCTTGGGGCTGTGACAGCTCCCTGGGGAGCCTGTTCCAGTGTCCAGCACCCTCTGGGGGAAGAACCTTTTCCTCATGTCCAACCTAAACCTCCCCTGGGTTGCTGTCCTCACTGAGTCCTGGCCAACCCGGCGCTCAGGTGCTTGAGCAATCCATGTCATTGTCATGGAGATACTTAAAAGGAAGATGGCTGGTACACTAAAACTTTCCTTTTAAATAAATTCCACCTTCTGCTAGAAAATATAGAGAGTAAAAGTGTCCTCCCGCCCCCTCTGCCCCCAGCAGCCCATTAAGAGCTTGACTGTGTGTTCTTTGACAGTAACTCACAGAATCACAGAATGTTAGGGATTGGAAGGGACCTCAAAAGATCATCTAGTCCAATCCCCCTGCCGAAGCAGGACACCCAGATGAGGTTACACAGGAAGGCGTCCAGGCGGGTTTTGAATGTCTCCAGAGAAGGAGACTCCACAACCTCCCTGGGCAGCCTGTTCCAGTGTTCTGTCACCCTCACTGAGAAGAAGTTTCTTCTCAAATTTAAGCGGAACCTCTTGTGTTCCAGCTTGAACCCATTACCCCTTGTCCTATCATTGTTTGCCACCGAGAAGAGCCTGGCTCCATCCTCGTGACACTCCCCCTTTATATATTTATAAACACTAATAAGGTCACCCCTCAGTCTCCTCTTCTCCAAACTAAAGAGACCCAGCTCCCTCAGCCTTTCCTCATAAGGGAGATGCTCCACTCCCTTAATCATCTTAGTTGCCCTACGCTGGACTCTCTCCAGCAGTTCCCTGTCCTTCTTGAACTGAGGGGCCCAGAACTGGACACAATATTCCAGATGTGGTCTCACCAGGGCAGAGTAGAGGGGAAGGAGGACCTCTCTCGATCTACTAACCACCCCCCTTCTAATACACCCCAGGATGCCATTGGCCTTCTTGGCCACATGAGCACAGTGCTGGCTCATGGTCATCCTGCTGTCCACCAGGACCCCCAGGTCCCTTTCCCTAGCCTTTACTCGCAGCCTTTACACTGACTGAAGGCAGATGTGATGTCATGTCTTTGAGGGCTACAGTAGCTTCCTACTGCCTTTAATTTGAGTCTCGAGGGATTGATGGAGGCTGTTGTTGATGTAGTTTGGGCTCTGAGTGATCTGAAAGGTCACAACCTGCTGTTCTGAGAGGAAGGTGTGACTTTGGATTTATTTTTTTCCACGTTAGCCTAGCAGCTTATGTATCTTTTGAGGTTTTCAACCTTCTTCCTGGGAAAGGTGACTCTTCAATGGGATTAATGTGTGTGTTTACTAGTGCTCCTATCTGTTGTAGTTGCTTAGCTTGCGCTACATATGCATTCAAGGCCAGCTGTGGGATGCTCTAAGCTGTAGTGTACATCCAAGATCTTCCAGTCCACACCTGGTTGACGCTGTGGGTGGTGTTAGAGCCAATTCCTACCAGAGTAACTCGGACAAGGTGCAGAGTTCTCCCATTCTGAACTTCTTTTCCCTTCCTCCTTCCATGTAATTGCTCACTCAGTGCTACCAATGATAAGAGCTGAAAGAGCCTCTATCTAGAATGCTGGAAATGCTGAAAGTTACTTTCTTTTTTTCATGTACTGCGGAAGCAAACTCTGCTAGGCCATGTTCTGAGTAGGAGAGACAGGACAGTGTTTAATGTCAAATATTTGTCAGTAGTCTGTAAATCCTAAAATCCTGTGTATGTCTCTTTTCAAATCTTTAAGAAAAGTAGGTGAGTTTGGTTTGGTTATTTTGTTTTGTTTTATTTTTTAAGCATGGCTTGCAGTCTGCCTTCAAAACTAGTCTCTGAACTGAAAAGAAACTGAATTATGCCCTTAAGCGTAGCTATTTCTATTGTCATGTTAACGCTCAGCTTGTGGGAAATCCGTGCTGCCTGTGTCCAGAAAATAATCCCCATTTATTAAAACAAGTCGATGCTCTGTGATTAAGTCCCAATCCACAGAAGTAATGCTGTGCTTGGCACTTACCCAGCCTCTCTGTCTCCCCGACCCATTCCTCTCTCTGCCGCTGTCAGGTTTGTTGCTGCTGCAGAAATGGGGGAGTTTGGAATCACACCGGGCCAGCGTGTGGCCGTCATCTGGGACAGCTCCTCACCGGTTGAAGCCTTGAAGGATTTGGTGGATAAAATTCAGACGCTGGTGGGAGCTGATAGTCGTGTCGCAGTCGAAAACATTAACCAACTGTTTCAGTGTAAGAATGAACTTAATTTTTCAGTGTTTCTTTTTAAAGGGAGAGGGTGCATCTGTTGCATGAGCTGATTTGTGAGTCAGCATCCAGAACAATAGCACCTACTGCTAACTCTTACCGCTGGCAGTAGAGCAAAGTAAGTGAGATACCCTGGTCATGCTTCATATGACTGGGGTCTTTAATCAGTTATTGCTGTTGTACGCAAGCATGAGGGATGAGAAGGGAGGTGGAACTGATGTATTAAGCAAAGCTCTGTGTGTATATTGGTAAAACTGTACCATTTTCCTCTTTCTTTCTTTTCAGCGGCTCACAGGGAGTCCAGTTTCGATGTGATTCTCTCTGGTGTGGTACCAGGCAGTACTGCTCAGCACAGTGCGGAGGTACTGGCAGAAATAGCTCGGATACTTAAGCCGGGGGGCCGTGTCCTCCTGAAAGAACCAGTGGTTACAGAATCAGGTGAGAGAATCCACATCAGCCTTGCTTTCATAGCAACATAGCAATTCATGTGAGTATTAGGCTGAAATGGAAAGCACAGGAGCCCTGACTGACGTTCAGAGATCTAAGTTCTCCTGACACACTAACCTGAATTCCAAGGGCTTTGTCTTGTGTTTAAGCTGGTATCAGTCAGAGATGTTTGCAGTCACTCTCCTGCTACCGAAAGTGCTGGATAGGCTCGTTCCTAAACTACGTTGAGAAGCTCAGTAGACACTGGTCTTTTCCTAGGGCATGTAATGTTAAATAGTTACAGGTGATGTGTTTCTGAGAAGCTTCTCAAGTGATTTTAAGAACAGGTGACAAATGCTGAGAGAGGCTGTCCCAGAAGCCAGCTGAGAAATAGTTATTCAGAAAAGGTAGAAGTGTTTGGATTAAGTTTTAAGAGTAAAGCCAGAGCACCTGCCATGGGACAGCTGGAGGAACACACAAGAAGGTGAACACATGATTATTGCTCTGTCTTATACTTGACCTTACTGGCATAGGGAGCTGGTTCAGGATGGAAGTGAGAAATAATATGCCACCAGATAAGAACAGAAGCATTTATGCTGACAGTGTTTCTGTTGGCACAATCTGCAGTGCTAAAAATGGTGGTGTAAGTGGCAGCAGAAGCGCCTACTTCGGGTTGGGAAGACTGGCCGATGCTTTGAAGCTGGCAGTGGTTCTGCAGTACAAGTGGTACCTTAGGGACAGGGGGGAATGCTTCTGGGTCAGAATAAGGAACATGCAAAGTCTGGAGGAGAAGAGATTTCTTTTTTGTAAAGTCACATCTGACAAGCTGGAGTTTGGTGGACTTAGAATAAAGTGCAAGTGGGACTAGTGAGAGAGGGTAAATGGATTCTGTTCAGCACAATTCTGTGCCCAGGCAAATAAGCCTGTAATTAGTTTCAGATTAAACGGTGATTATAATAACTTCTGCCTATGAGAACAAGGCTCTTGAATATTACATTTCTGAATGTAATGTTCATTTAGGAGTCCACGTTTTGAAAACTTCATGAGCTGTTCATTTTAACGTGAAAATGTTTTGGGTGATTTTGTTTGGGTTTTGGAGTGTTGTGGGGATTTTTGTTGGTGGTGGTTTTTTTCTTTTCTTGGTGAGTGTTAATTGGGTTGAGGAAGGTTTTGGCATATATAGAACAGATCTGGAGCTAGAATGGCTTGTGATGCCAGGTTGTTATTTTAATGAACAGGCTACTTACGCTCTTTCTGGTTTGTTCCTGCTGTCAACTAGAAAGGGCCCAGTTTGAAAGCGAAGGGGTTTTTTGAGTGCTTCCTTCTAAAGCACCTGCTCTTCCAGGTTTCTCAGTGACCTCTGTTCTCGTTCTTCCCTCCTAACTCCTACTTTTGTGTCTTTCAGAAAACAACAGCAGAATCAAGACAGCAGCCAAACTCCCCACAGCTCTGACTCTCTCTGGGCTGGTGGAAGTGAAGGAGGTATGTACGTACTAACCACTTTCAGAAACTCCCTCGTGCAGTTACCTTGAAATGTAGGTAATGATTCCTGAAGACTTCTGGGTGACAATGTGTTTAGGTACCCTGGTTTACTGTAAATGTCCATGGACACTGCCTGCCACAAACTTTAGTTACCGCAAAGACAGTGTTTTCTTTAAGATTGAAAATACCAGTTGTCTGTGCTCATTGGAATGCTGGACTGGGTGCTGAAATAAGAGGTTCTGTATGAGCTTAACCTAAAATCTTCCACTGCAGCTGCAAAAGGAAGCATTGACGCCAGAGGAGGCCCAGTCAGTCCGAGAGCATTTTGGGTACCAAGGCAATGACCTTGTCATTGTTCAGATAGAAGGCAGGAAGCCCAATTTCGAAGTGGGATCCTCAAGTCAGCTCAAACTTTCCTTTGCCAAGAAACCTGGTCCTTCAGGTAAGGAGTGGTGCATGCTAAACATCTGGATTCCCTCCCTTCTTAGTGGCAAGTGTCCCTTGGAATAGAGAGGCAGCTCCAGGGTCGGGAGTACTACAGTAACACCTGTGAAGTGTGACTTTCCAAAGTTGTTTGAAATCTGTTTGCTGGGAGTAGATGGGGCAAAGGCTGGAGTAACTACTATTTCTTCCTTTGCTTTGGCTCCAGGAAAACCCTCAGTGGACCCAGCCACTGCCAAGCTGTGGACGCTGTCTGCCAATGATACGAACGATGAAGAGATGGTATCTGGTTTTATTTGTGAGGCTTCACTGTTGTTCCTTCTCTCTCCTCTCCTTTCCTACTCTAAGTAGTTTCAGTCATGCCTCTTTGGAAGGTTTACAGCTCCAGAGGTATAAACTATCCAAAATAATCTCATCTACTATGTAAGGTCTTGAGAGCCAGGAGTGTGGTGAGGGTGGGGAGGAGACAGGGATAAGAGGACACAGCTGCAGCACTTGGATACTGGTGCTACTGATAGCACCGTTTCGTTAAACATAACACCAGTGTCATTCCCTACTGCCAAATCAGTTTCCTGCATGTTATTTTCCGTGGTATGTTTTCAGGATCTTCTGGACTCCGATGAGCTGCTGGATTCAGAGGATTTGAAAAAGCCAGATCCATTGTCCCTCAGAGCTCCATCCTGCAAAGAAATGGGCAAAAAGAAAGCCTGCAAGAACTGGTCAGTGCTGGGATTAGTGTATTGGTGAACCTTTCAACTGTAACATTAAAACCTTAGAGTAGGGTGGATTTTTAAAAGATTATAGACACTTTGCTGTTCTTCAGACCATAATTGGCTTGGGTCATGTCCTTTGATATCTTAACTATTTGAATGTAAATCCAAATACAATGAGAATTGGCTAGCCACACCAAAACTGCTACAATTTACCACACTGCTATGATTAGCTGTGCAGTTTATGCAGCCTTGACTAAAACCCTGGTTTCTCAGATTTCAAGGACAAATAGCACACAAAGCAAGTGCTGTAGAGTCATTTCCCACGTCTCAGGAGTGTGTTTCGGCACTTGTTAAACAAACCATGGTGTTGAAGGGCAAAGTGAAGAGCATGAGAATCCCAGAGGCAGCTGTGTCGTGTGACAGAGCAAGGGCTGTTGGGTGTGAGTAGGGCTGGCACAAGTGTTAGTGACTCGTGACCTTTAAGCAGAAAGATGCAGGTGACTTCTCTATTTTTCTGCAGCACGTGTGGCCTGGCTGAAGAGCTGGAACAAGAGAAGAAGAGCTCACAGCCCAAATCTGCCTGTGGAAATGTAAATGGTCATTTTTGTTTCTATACAGTGGTTTGTGGGATATGATTTATGTCTAAGAACTGTGTTCTCTCGTGATTGCTCCCTGAGCTGGTTTACTGCTTCCAAACGCTGCTTGTGCAGCTTCTGCAGAGCCTCAGCCTGCTGCCCTGTGCCCACATGCTCTGTACCAGCGCGTGCTGTCTGCTCCAGCACCAGTGCCGCCCTTGTAGGAGTCAAGAGGGAAGAGCGAAACTTTGCCTGCCTGCTCATGTCTAACCAGTGATCTGCTCAGGCAAGGTCACCTTGTGGGCGCCCCAGGGGAGCTGGTGGCGATCATGGGGCTGCCCAAACCCAGCTTGCAGCCGTGCCCACACGCACTGGCTGGGGTGGAAATTTGCCTCTTCCACATGAGCACAGTGCCCTGCACAGCTCTGCTAATCGCACTAACCAAGCATGTGTTGAGAGGAGGCAGAAGGGAAGTGGTTTCTGTGCTGATAGATGCTGTGGAACATGTAATCTCTTGAGCTGGAAAAATGGTATCACAGGGGGATAGAACTGAAAGTTGTCCTTGATTACAGAAGGTGCTTTTCTTTCTCTTGCCAGTGCTACCTGGGGGATGCATTCCGCTGCGCCAGCTGCCCATACCTGGGGATGCCTGCCTTCAAGCCTGGGGAGAAGATTCTCCTGAAAGAGAACCAGCTGCATGATGCGTAACAAAGACATCTCTGGATGTCCTGCGAATGACTCCTCTACTTTTCCATCAGCCTGAGGTTCTTCCTGCAGTCCTCCTCATCCTCTCAAACTCATGTTCTCTGGCCAATACTCTTTGTGGGGAGGGACACGGTGGGCACTGACACTGCTGTGAGCTCATCACTTGTAACCTGCCTGATCATCTTTGGTGACAAGTGGTCTCATATGTATTAGACTCCATGTTAATGCCTTGTTTTAGCTGGCTTGACTTGATACTGGGGCGCTGGCTGTCACAGCATGTCCCACCAGCAGAGGGAAGTGGAATCAAGTGTCAGATTGACCCCATGCATATGGCAGGGACAGGTACTTCTCCATGCCCATGTTGTGCAGCTCTAATTTGTCTTGATTAATCAGCAGCTGTGGCTCAGCTCTCAGGGTGACACTGGGCTCCTGCTCTCTTTGAAATTTGAACCTGCAGTTCCTTACCAGGTGAAGGTGGCTCAGCAGCTCCTGTTGCAAGTCAGGAACAGTGAGTACACCTAGCAGTATGTACTCATAGCAGCCTACATGAACTCCTTGGTCTGGCAGGCATGATGAATTTTCAAGTGTTTTGTGAGTCTGCTGTTGATATTCCTTGCCCCTGTCTGTTTCCATCAAAATGATAAAGATTCACTTGCACTGAGAAAACTCCTGCCCCTAAGGCAGGGAGCAGATTAAACAAGATCTGCCTTGTCCTCCCACACCTTTCTGTCCAACAAGAGCTGATAACACAAGGGCAATCTGAGATGTCGCCTCTCTTGGCGGTTACCAAGTGAGTTACCTGCAGTGTCCAGTAAGTAAAACCATAGCAATAACTTAATTTCTAGATGGTCTGTGGTCGCCATCTGCTCCCGCTCCAGGAGATACTGACTGGTCTGTATTTATTTGCATAATTACTCTTAGTGAAGCATCTGTGCAGGTGCAGGATGCGGGAGCTGTTCATGTTCTGTGCCAGGCCTGCTTCTTACCTAGGGAGGGAGAGGAGGAAAGCCCAAAGCCGGTGTCTCAGCGGTGATTGCTTTGTCTGGAGGTCTTGCTCTACAAGATGTGACTGCTTGGGTTTTTTTGTGCTACCTGGGTTACACACTAAACTCATGGAGGGAGCTGGGATGAAAGGCTGTTCTGTTCTTGAAATAAAGTGACCAATAATAAAGTGTTTAAGACTGATATTAGTAGTGTTCTAAGTGCATCTTTCCTTCTGCTCAGCCTCTCAGTGATTTCTGGAACCATTTAAATGTTGGGTTACAATCTGGAGTTCTCCATAAATTGTTCCACTGAAAACATGACCTGTGTACGTGATGCCCACTGGAAAGAACAAAATCAAGCTGCCCAGGTTAACGTTGTTATTCAGTCTATCAGACAGAGGCTTTCTCTGGGTTGAGTAAGGAGCAGAAGGCTTGCAGGGAGAGAAGAGGGTGAGCCCTCGAGGTGTGCAAAGCATCCTCTGCAGAGCAGGAAATAAACCTCTCCTTGTGCCTGGCCTGGACATCCCTAGAGCTTCAGAGGTGTTAAAAGTCCAATGAACTTGCCAGCAGAATACGATTAATCACCCAATGAATTAATTGGTCTTTTTCCCACAGCAAAGTGAGGTCAATGCCTTCCTCAGCCTGAGCTATTTTCCTCCCTCAGTGTCTTTGCCTTCTGACTCTTCTGGTCTCTCCTCTTCTTCTCTTTCTCCACTCCATTTCCTTCCACCTCTTTCTTTCTGTTCTTCTTTGCCTAATTTTCTTCTGTTTTCTCTCTTCTCTCTGCTGGCCTCTCTCCTTCTCTTTTTTGCACCATCCAAATATACGAGAGTCCTCCCCACTACCACCCGTCCCCATCCTTTCCTGTTCCTCCTCATCTGCTCCTGGGCTTGTTTTTTCTTTTGCCCCTTGCTCATTCTGGGTTTTCCCACTGTGCTCTGGGTTATGTCCCTGTTCTTTCCCACGTGGATTCCCGCTGTTTCCCCACTGGGCAGGGAGTGTGGTGGAGGCTTGCGGGCCACATCAGCTGCAGAGACCTCCCCAGCTGCACCCCCTTTCTTCCATGGAAGCTGAGTAGCCCCTTCATGCTCTCCCCAGGTGCCGGCTGCTAGGATTCTGCTCTCAAAAAAAAAGAAAACAAAAAAGAAACACCACCAAACTGGGAGAAGCAGCACTTTTACTTCTGTTTCTTCACCTGACTCAGGCTTCCTCCATGCAGTGGACAGAGCTTGTGGGGCAGTGTGGACACCTCCGTGCTCCTGCCACAGAAACCCATCACGGATGTCTCACCCGCCTGCCTTGAGCACACATGGGGACAATGGGGGCCTCTGCACAGAGATGGCACGTATGCGTGTGGGGCAATGAGGGCGTTGTGTTTATTATCGCTTTATTCTCATGCGCTTGCTTAACTGCTTCTGATAGCATCTTTCTGAGAACTGAAATTCAGAGGCTCAGCCCTGGCCATAGCTGCTTCACCCTTTTGAAAACAGTGGATGGACAAAGACGCTGCCCCCCTCTTCCTGCCTGCACTTGCAAAAACCCCCAAGATCTTGTCTCAGCTGGTTCCCCAAACAGTCACGGCTGCTTCACCTCTTTTTCATTCACGTAGCTGCTCAAGGGCTCTTTCACAGCTTCTTTCGTGGTTCCTTGTTAAAAATATTATCCCATATCCGAGCCCCACTAAGCTTGGGCATAAGGGACGATGCAAAAACAGCACTATGGACTTCCCAGCTTTCTCTTCATCATTGATTAATGACTCTTTCTCGGTGAAGCAATGGGCTTTACTTCTTTTCCTTCCTCTTCTTTTTGGGCATGTAAGCAAATGCAGAGCCTTCCGCAGCCCTTTTTAGTCTGAACACATTTTGTACCTTGGCTTTCCAATTTTGCCTCTGCAATTTAGTGATCATGTCATTCTGTTAATGTCCTTTGCGATTTTCCTTTCCTCACAGCCTTCTTTTTTTGACCAGTGGGATGCTGAAGAACTTATTTGCAGCTCTATCTGCCCTCTCTGAAACTTCTCCTCTTGCCTCTGCAAAGGATAACTGGCTGCCAAGGCTTTTAATACAAACCTCAGGTGCCCTGCTCAGCTCTTCTTGGAGTCAAGAGCAGTCCCTCTTAGTTGAAGTCGGCTCTTTTTAAAGCCTTTTCTCCTTAAAATAACAACATTGGTCATTTTATGCTGCAGGAACACGAGGAGGGCTCTGCTGGGCCAACCCAAGTGCCACCCAGCTTGCCTATGCAGAATCATTGAATCGCTTTGACTTGAAAAGACCCTTAAGATCGAGTCCAACCATTAACCTAACACTGCCAAGTCCACCACTAAACCAGGTCCCCAAATGCCACAGGATGGTGACTCCACCACTGCCCTGGGCAGCCTGTTCCAATGCTTGACAACCCTTTCTGGTAAGAAATTTTTCCTAATATCCAATCTGAACCTCCCCTGGCACAACTTGAGGCTATTTCTTCTTGTCCTATCACTTGTGACTTGGGAGAACAGACCAACACCCTCCATGCTCCATCCTCCTTTCAGGCAGTTGCAGACAGCAATAAGGTCTCCCCTCAGCCTCCTTTTCTTCAGGCTGAACAGCCCCAGGTTCCTCAGCCGCTCCTCATCAGACTTGTGCTCCAGACCCTTCACCAGCTTCGTTGCCCTTATCTGAATTCTCTCCAGCACCTCAATGTCTTTACTGTAGCGAGGAGCCCAAAACTGAACACAGGATTCTAGGTAGGGCCTCATGAGCACCAAGTACAGTGGGATGATCACTGTCCTAATCCTGCTTGCCACACTATTCTTGATGATGCCAGGATGCTGTTGGCCTTTTTGGCCACCTGGGCACACTGCTGGCTCATGTTCAGCCGGCTGTTGACATAAAGGTGGCGAGCAGCCCCACATTGATCCCTTGTTGGACTTACGTCCCACCCCAGCCTCCCTGGCTGCCCCAGCACCACATTAGGAGGGTGTGGGGTGGCCACCCTCACATCCCATCCAAGTGCAAGCAGTGGGTTTTCTTGCCATGATGATGGGGTGGGAGCCATGGCAGAGCAGTGTCTGCTCTAAGCCAAATCCCTTGGACCTCTGGGCATGTGGTTCGGAAACAGCCCCAAGGAGCAATAGGCAGTGGGATGTTCTGGAGATCTTCCATCTTGCTTCCTTTCTGCAGCCAGGAGGAGACCTGGCACACCACCTTCAAACCTCAGTTCCTCCTCCAGCTCCATCAGGAGCTGCTGCTGAGGTTTTGGCTGCATTTCATACCTGCCTGTCTAACTTAAGCCTTCCCTTTCCAAGCCAGGGCACCCCTAGGGATCCTTTTCCTTCTCCACCTGCTCCTCCTCCATGTTTGCAGGTACCCAGGAGGAGGCTGGTGAGGATGTCCTGCAGTTTGGTGGAGCCTGGTTCTGCTTTGCATCCCTGGGCAGCACTTCCCCAGCAACCTTGATGCCTCTATGAGCCTCTCCAGTTCAACAGTTCGACCCTCACATCCCACCCGTTTTTGCACTGGTTTGCTCTGCCCAAATATTCGGGATTTTTTTCCCAAATTTTTCATTTTCCATAGCCTTTGCCTGTGTCCCCCTGGCCTCCTGTGACCTGAGCTCTGGCCCCAGGACACTGGGACCGCCAACACCACTGATTTGGGGATGTCTCCCATGGGTAGCTGCTCTGACACTGGACTGTGGAGAAACCAGAAAGTCTCCAGGGCTGGGTGACTATTGCTTGCTGGACTTCAGCTGGGTTTCCATCAGCAGTACAGAACTGGAAACACTGAGGGCAAAAGAGAAAAAGATCTTTTTTTTAATTTATTTTTTTTCCTAAATTACAGGAAAGCTCTACATGCACAAGGACACCCGTCCAATCTTGGTATGAAGCAGATCCACATGGATCACTGCAGCAGCACCTCTGCGAAGAAAATGACACTTTCCCATCCTTGATCCTTGTGTTTCAAGCCAGTGAACCAGAGCAAGGTGACACATGACAGCAGGTGCCTGCTCCAGCGAAAATCCAGAAAATTGCTCCAGGACTTTTCCAGTGCCAAGAGGAGCTTCTCATGGCCACCCCACCCAGCATGTCCAGCACTAAGGGGACACCAAATGCTTTGTGGACCATGGCTGCCACGCAGTGCACAGACATTGCTGAAACACAGTGCAAGCTGCTAGAAGTGCCCACTGGTGACCTGAGGCCATGAAAAGAGTTGCCAAGGCTTGGTGCTGCTCGCAGCTGCGGAAAGGCAAAGGGAAAACTGCCTGGAAGAGCTCTGTCCTCACCTTGAGAGATGGCATCTTCCAGGGGAATGCAAAGCACAGCGGTGCAGCCATTTGGGGATAAATAGGTGGCTTTCGTCACCAAGATTGCAGTTCTGTATGAGCTAATGCCAAGTTTTTGGGGCTGACAACCCAGATAGACATACAATAAGCTGCTTGTCCCTCCCTTCTCCCTCATTTGCCATCTCCCTCAGGGGAGACATCCACCCCTGCGTCGGCAGCACCAGTATCCCCGCTTTTCTGCTGTTGTTGCAATGGTTTGATCTCGGTGTAAACAATGTCAGAAGAGGTGGGTTTAGTCCCCTTCTTTTCAAACTTCAGGTTGGCGTAGGTCAGGTCCTCAGTCCCTGTCACCGGGGCTGCCTGCAGGGGAGAGAACAATGAGCAGAGCCCTGGCTTTCCCTTCTGCATCTCCCCTGCTAATATTTTTCCACTGGCACAACTATTTGCACTTATCCAGCTTGCTCAGAGGTTCCACCTATTCAGGAACTCATAACCCCCTACTTAATAGGAATTAGTAAGTGTTCAGGAGCACGTTTTCAAAAAGCAAAGCTGATTTTCTTCTGAAATCCTTTAAATGGGTATTCAACAGCCAGTGGTTTGTTTTTTGGTTTTTGGGGTTTTTTTTACAGGGAGAAGGAGACAATATGTGCAAAGCCCTCCCTGGCTTACCGTGCTGAGCTGATTTTCCTCTGCCACTTGCCCGCTTGTGAGCTTTCCTGATAAAAGAAATGTTGTTTAAATAGCAGTTAAAATAATTGTAATTATTTTAAGTGAAGAAAACATCTGCTTTGGTCCTGCTTTTGTTGCAGAAAAGGATGGGGCTCAGCAGCTGGCTGGCTCTGAAGATGGCCAAGGGGCAGGAGGGGTTGGCAAGGATTTAAAAGCCCTTGGAGGGGCTGGAGAAGAGTTCTGAGCTGGACACTTCTGGAAATGTGGTGATGTGCAAGACCTGTTTCACTTACAGCATGGCTTGTGCCATAACTGGACTCTGACCAGCAGCTGGCCAGAGGGAAGGGAATGGGTGAACCTTCTCCCCACCCCGGGACAGCTCGTCCAGGAGGACAGACTCGTGCAGGGAACACCAATGAGCAGGAGCAGTAGGATATCAAAGATGGACATAGGCCAAGGCCGGGCTTGTCCAGACAAGGTGAGGAGGAGGTGCTGACTGGCTCCCACAGGAGATGGGTGCTCAGCCTTACCTTTTCTGTTCCTTCTGCGCTGCCACAGCAGAAAGCAAATTATCGGCGTGTAAAGAAGAGTCCCGACCACTAAGCCGAAGATGATACACAAGGGGTAGTAGAGTCCTGCACACAAAGCTACCACAGAGACACTTGTGAGCCGCCATCCCCCCATGCAGGGACACATGCTGCCATTGCCTCTTTCAGGGGCAACAGTTCTTTCCCAAACTTGGGGTTCCAGACCCCAAATCACCCGCATAGCCCCAGGGTGCTGACAAAATCCAGTGGGGAACAGTCTCCAAAAACTCATTCAAACTCAGCCAGGGGGTTGGTCAGACCATCAGATTCCCCATCCCTGGAGACATCCCAGGCCAGGCTGGACAGTGTTTTGAGCAACCTGATCTGGTGAAGATGTACCTGCTCATGGCAGGGGTTGGACTGGATGAGCTTTGAAGGTCCTTTCCAACCCAAACTATTCTATGATTCTATGATCAGAGCCCCTTCCCAGTATCACAGCCTCTGGTGTGCTGGTGCCCACTCCAGTTTGCCAGCTGCTCCCACCCACTCACAGGAAAACATCAGGATGTGTTTCCCCCTTTGCTGCTCCTCTTTCTCCCTGAGGACCCCTCCTGCCCCCCACCCTTGCAGCCACAGCACTGTGGGGACTCACATGTCCAGGTCTCCTTCTCAGTGACATTGGTCTGAAGTGCCCCAGGGCCATAGGCTGGAAGACAGAAATACAAATGAGAAATAGCAGAGACACCCTCCTCCCCACTCTGCTTTGGGGCAGAGACCTGGACCCCCCCCAGCCCTGGCTGTCCAGCTCCTGCCACCACAGCTCCAACCATCTCAGCATTCAGCTGACGTGCTACAGCTGGAGTACGTGGCAGGTCCTGTTTCAAGAACCCGACGGCCAAGCAGCTCTGTGGTGGGACGGATCTGCCAAAAGGGCCGTGCTGGGTCAGTCCCTGCATGCCTGGGATGCTTTCAGGGGAAATGGCGCGCAGCGGTACCAGGAAACGCTCATTGTAGCATCATTATCTGCTTGTTCATCACCCCCATGAAAACCTAAGCAGTGTCACTTACTGGGAACTGCCTCTTGGGTGCCATTTCTGGTGTCTGTCAAGTTTGTTCTTGTGATGAACACCTTGCACCCACAGATTCCCACGCTGGCCGCACTCCCGTCAGAACTGGTGAGTTTGGTGCAGTTTTCTCGCAGAGCCACGGTGTTGATTTGATTCCTCATCTCCAGATCTTCAGGTTTGTACCACCTCACATATACCACAAGATCCTCTGACCAAATATTGAACCTGCACTCCGTGGGGACGTCTGACTCTTCCGGCTGGCTGCCTCTCCCTGAAGGAAACAAAAATATAAGTGATAAGTGAAATATAAGTCATATACATGACCTTGCAGGAGTCATATCCTACTGGCATGTGTTGCTCACGAGAGACACAGTGAAGTAACTGTCCTTTCCTCCAGCAGCTGGTGCTCTTTTCCAAATCTGGCTGCTGAATGTTCCTCAACATTGAACATGGAAACATCACACATTAATTAGCACCACCCAACACTGTGCAGTGCACAAGCATTGCTCTGCCTCAGAAAGGACTGAAAATGGGAGAATCAAGGGGAAGACACCTCCTCCTCCTGCAACCTAGGCAGAAGGATCTTCTGGCACCCAAGCAGGACATGCCACCGAGGCCACAGGCTCAGGCTCCACCATTTCATGGAGCCTGAGGTGAGACGGAGAGGTGAGCTGTGGGGAAATGGTCAGCCCTAGAAAAGCAAAGAAAATGTAGTAGACCCCATCCCATCCCATCCCATCCCATCCCATCCCATCCCATCCCATCCCCTCATGCTTGCTCTGGGGTACTTCAGAATCACTCCTGAGCTTCTGAGCTGCAGTCACTTCCCACCTTCTCAGCAGAGTCCTCTCTCTATTACCTATCTGCTTTTCCTCCCTCAGTTCTTCCTCTCTGCTCATGTAGGCACTGCTGGGCTGGTTTATCCTCCCAGGCTTCTAGTTAGAATGTCCATTCCCAAACATGGTACCTGTGCTCTTCATCCTGCATGCGTACGTTCCTGCATGTGCTTCGTTCACATTGCGGAAAAGGAGACAGGCAGAACGCTCTTCCATCTCCTCACTTTCGTTCTGCTTTCCTCCATTGTTATGGGTGATATTAAACCACTTCACCTCCCCAGCGGTGCTGTTCTGGATCAGGCACTGCAGGATGACATCTAACCCTACCGACACACCGATCGTGGCTGAAGGCTGGCTAGCAAGTCCTGCCAAAAAACACCCCCCCCCAAAAAAAGAACAACAACCATGGAGGGCTGGGTTGGTGTTAAGGAATATCCACATCCTCCACATGAAGCTGACCCCCTGTGCAGTCATCAGGCTTGTGAGCATATGTTTCTTTCCCCAGCCCCTGAGTGTTTTCTCTCCTTGCTGCTGAAGGCGATATTGGTTCAAAAACCCAGAGCCTGAAGCTGAGTCCCCGTGGGCAGAGCCCGCAGCCTGGGCACGGGCAATTGCAGGAGGGAGAACCCCTCTGCAAGGCACGTAGCGAGGTGCTGGTGAAGGAGTAGGGGTTAAATGCTGCAAGATGAGAGGAAAAAACAGCAGCAGCCACATCCCAAACCTCCTGCAGGTGAATGCAAAGACAGGAGAGTTCCGAGCAGAGCCGAGGGCATGGGGGGACTCACCGGCAGGCAGCCAGGCGAGGAGCAGCAGGGGCAGCAAGCCACGGGCCAGCTGGACCTCCATCCCGTCCTCCCGACAGCCTCGTGGCGATGATGCTGGGTGCCTGGCGGGATCGGCAGCCTGAGGGTCGCTGCTCGGCCGGGGCGAGCTGCAGCCCTGCCCGAAGGTTCCCTCCTCGCCGGGCAGCCAGGCAGTTCCCCCTGCGCTCACAGGCTTCCCCTCACTTCCCCTTCTCTTGCTTCAGCCTGATTTTTATCTCTCTTCGTTGTTTTGATTCCTCCTGCAGTTTCATCCCGGCCACATGTCCTCAGCCCTGAGACAGACCCAAATCATGCAGCTGAGTGCCGCTGATGACCATTTCCCAGTATTTTATGTCGCTCCTGTGTCACTGGCATGGGCGTGCGCAGGGGAAAGGGGTTTCCCCAGTTTTCCGCAGGCCGCTTCCCCATGCCACCCAAATCTGCTCTGTTTTACATAGGGAACCTTGGAGAAAGCAATGTTGCTGTCACGGCGGGGTGACGGGGTGATGTCCACCCCAGTCGGTGTGCTGGCTGAGGCTGGGTTGGGACCTACACACTCTGCCATCCCCCAAACACTGACGACCACTGTGGTTTGACATGGGAAGGGCTTGCTCAGAGCTTTCTGGTTGCCCACACGTGGGATGTACAAGCCCCAGCCAGGCAGGGACCCCTGCAGCCCCCTGGTACCTTCAGCTGCAGGAATGTCCTTTCCTCCCCAGACCTGCATTGGCCAGGCCAGCCACGGCTTTTGTCACCCCTGCCACCGAAGGGACGTGGGCAGCACAGGCAGTGGGCACAGGCCCCTCTGTGTCTCCAGCCTCCGTGGGTGTAATGTCTGCTGCCTACACCACCACTCTTCCTTTTTCATGCTTGGAGCAAAACCTCCCATTTGCCATTTCTTCCCCTTTAGTTTCCTGTCAGCATTTCCAGTAAGCACGCCCTGGCCCCATTTTGAGGCTGGACCTGACATCCTCCCTTCTGCAAAGGCAACCTCCACGTCTGCACATTACATGACTCCTCATCACCACCCATCTCATCCCATTTTCTCTGCCCCCTTCTTCGCATCCTTGTTTTCTCCCCATTTCCTGAGATGATGTGGGATGGGGGTTCATAACCACAGCCTTCCCCAAGACAATGTGGGGAGCTGTATCCTACTGGGACCACCTTCTATCACCACTGAGCATGGTCCCAACACCACCTCCCCTGCAGCATGGGGAGCAGCAGAGCCTGCCCCACAGGGATGCTCGCAAGGTGAACACCAAAGGAGGGCTGCAGAAAGCAAGTGATGGTGGAAGTTTGGGAATGCTGGCATGCCCCTGGGCTGATCCTGTACCTCTCCACATGGCGGGTGTTCTCCCAAAGTCCCATGGGCCTCTCTGGAGAGAGAGGGCAGAGTCCTAGACACTTGGCTTTGGCTGCACCTCTCTGCACCCCAGGTCTCCCTTGGAGTCCTCGTTCCAGACACACACAGCCCAGCCACATGCATCTTCTGGGGGAAAAGTGTCTTTGCTGGAGCTTTTCTCCACCTGCCAGTGGAACCTTCTGGCTGAAGTACAGCTGAGGTCTCATCTGACAGGAGGGCCATAAAATGAAACTCTTGTGGGACAAGATCCACAAGAATGACATGTGAGAGGCTCTGTGTCTCTCTTGCTCTCCTCTCTGGACATCTTAATCTATGCCCTTTCTGATGTTCAGTTCCTCTCTGCACTCGAGCCTTCCTCTCCTCCCGTCTTACGACTTCACAACAACACGTACTTATTGCTTCCTTCCCTTTAATTTCTCTTCTAGTTCTCACGTTCACTGGCACTGAAGAAGCCAATCAGACACAAGGTGAACTCTGTCACATCCTGCTCCCATCTCAGAGATGTTGGCATCAAGGATCCTGGAGCAGGTAGTACCTGTGGTCATCTTCCAAAGTCTCTGGTGCAGAAGATGGACAGGAGCCATCCTGCTCCAGGTGTACTGCACACAAGGACAAGCCTTACCTAGATTGTCCTTAGCAAGTTGGGTTCTCTGCTCAATTAGGATAATTTTCTACATTGCAGTTAGGAGAGAGAAGGAAACAGGAATATCATTAACAGGGCTCAGTAAAGACATGTCAGTGATAGCAAAAACCATGAGCCCTTCCCTTTCGGTGCACAGCCTCTTCCCCACTCACAGAGCTGCATGCATCCTACCAGGACTGGGGCCCTTTTCCAGCAGGCAGCACCTTCTCAGTCTTCCCAACTGTGGTGCTGACAGAACTGGGGTTAATGTCCTGGTATTGGCCCCTATTGTCAGGCAGCTACACCACACACTACACAATACATAAAGCAAGAGGGAGGCTGCAGAGTTTCTCAGCAGCTCCCCACTCCCTTGCAGTGACCTGGGGAAATACAAGAGGTGCTCAGGAGCACCTGCCTGATGTCCTGATCTCCTCTGAGCATCGTGCTGCTCTGCCCTTCCCTGGGTGTCTGAAAACACACCTTCGGCTGCTGAGCAGAATCCTGCCCTCAGCCTGCCCTTAATTAGTAACATCCTTGAGCAACGGAGACTTGCGAGACGTGGATCCCTCGAGCCAAAGACGACAGCCAGGAAATCTGACTGCACAAGTTCCCTGGGCGGCTGTGATATCGAAATGTCGTCAAAAAGACTCCTAACACTATTTCGAAAGTGTTATAAAACACTCTTCATTTTATAGTTTATAAAGCATTCTTTATTACGGCGCACCAGGCCTCGTACAGGTGTCACTAACAAGCCGTAGTTGCTTGTCCGTAAGCGACATCGCCCGACCGTTCCGCGAAATTGCAAGGGAGCCCAGCGCGGGGCGCAGCAGGAGGAACAGCACATTCCTACCAAGAGAGACTCAGCGGGAGCCCATTCATGAGCTGATGACGCGCCGTGCCGGCCTTCTACTGGCTGCAGGCGCTGTCTATCGGCCGAAGGCCTGCCCCCTCACCCCTGTCCGGCCGAGTGATAGGTTACCCTCCACGCGGCAGGGGAAGCCACTCTGGGTGCCGCCATATCCGGCGCCGCTGCCCGGCAAAGGGGTGGGGCTGTTGCGCCTGCGCGTGTCGAGCGGGGCGTCGCCGGGAGCGAGCGGCCGCCGCGGGAGCGCGCCCGGCAGGAGGATGCGCGGGAGCCGAGGCGGGGCGGCGCCGGCTGCCCCCACCCGGCAGGTAACGGCAGCTCGGGGCGCTGCCCGGGGCCCCCGGTGCGCTTGGCGGCGAGCGGGGCGCGGCTCTGCCTCAGGGCGCTGGGTCGGGCGCGGGAGGGGCTCGGGGGTTCTCGGCGGGACTCCCTCCGCGGGGGCCGGCGTGGTGAGCTGAGGTGAGGGGGGGCCTGCCCCGGCCGGCCCTCTGGGGTAAGGCGGAGGCCTTACCGCTCCGGTGGGGTGAGGGGGGGGCCTGCCAGGTCCAGCCGGTTCAGGTGAGGTGGGAGAGGAGGCCCCGCCCGCTGAGGTGAGGTGCGGGCCGGCCCTGAGGGACCCGCACGCAGAGCGGCAGCCCCGGAGCGCCCCCCCGGGCTGTGCCGGAGCCCCCCCGGGCTGCCATGGCCCTGCCCGAGCTTTGCAGCACAGGCGCAGCGTGAGGGCCCTTTTGCTTCCCATGGTTTTCCCGTTTCTGCTGTCTATGCACAGTCCTCCCCGCTGGCTCTGCCCCGGGCGGTACCTGCGGGCAGCAGTGACGGGAACGGGCCTTTGCTGCTGCACGGGGAGCAGGGAGGACAGCGCTGTGCCGGCCTCTCTGGAGCTGTGGTGGGAGTTGCTTGAGGATTTAGACTCGTGGGTTATCACACAACCTGCTTGCACTGAGCTAATAGCACGTTCAGTAACGAAAGCACGTTGATCTCTTTGGGATTGACACCTGAACCACGTGCACGTGAACCGTTACATGCAGAGGTTCAGGCGTATGTGCCAGAGGGCTGGATGAACAGTTTAACAGGAAGAAATGACTTCACGTATGAGAAGAGCTCCAGCTTCTCGGGGTGGACCAGTGAGGTTCCCCCAGCTCTGTTCCTGCAGAGGCTTTGCTGGCTCCCAGAGCCAGGCCCGCAGTCTCCACCAGCTTTTCGGTCACCTCCGCTGAGTCCTTGCAGAACTGACGGCTCTGGGGCAGCATCTGTTTTCACGGGAGGTCTCTGCAGGGCGTTAATGCCACTGGTGCAAGACCACCAATGCAAAGTGAGAATCTGAGTAGTTACTGTGTAGGTTTTGTCAAAGATCCTCATGCAACCTTAAGATCCGTGGGTATGTCACAACCAGTAACAACTTTATTACTTGTACAGGCCTTTATTACTCATCTTTTCGTTCTTTGTAAACTCAACAGCAATGACCAGCTGAATGAAAATAATGCTGGTGTGTTCCACCACATGCCTCACCTTCCTTGGAACCAAAATCAAACTTTTTTAGGATGAATTGGAGAAGCATGAATTACTTTCTCCTTCTGCAGAACCAGTGTTACCCTGACCAGCATCTTTTTGGATACAGGCTGTTATTCCTTTACTGCCTTTGGCCAGCTGTAATGGTCTACAACAGTTTCTGCTCTTTTTGCTGTGAGCACTTTTTCTTCTTCCAGTCTGTAAATTGCCAAATATAGATGTGTGGGGCCTTCAACAATTATATTTACTGTCCATCCAGTTGCAAGATTTTGTTTTTGCTTGTGACGTTTATAGAAAACAAGTCTGAATACAAGCCATCCTTCTTGCCAGGAAACGACCCTTTTACATAGAATAGTAAATATTTTCAAGATCCTTTTGATACCGTCCTTATTTGAGTGTTCTGTTAAATGCTGGATAAAAAGAACTTAATTCAAATGAAGTTTGTTTTTTTTTATAAAGAATGACAATGACTGTATTACTACAAACCTAACATCACACAGAACAAACAAAAAGCATACCGAATTAACTCAGTAAATATTTCATTAGGTGTTTTATCGTATCTGTAAATATTTGTGAATATTTATTTTGTAAAACACACACAAGTGCTGCTGTTTCTGCTTCCTAGTTTAGTGTATATACCACACAACTACTTAGAAATCCAGTTGGGGTGGCAGTTTTGTTATGCTGGTTAGTGTAGTTGCCCCCAGACTAACAAAATGCTCATTGCATACAAAGCATTTGTACTGTGGGTTCTTTGACTTGCATCCTGGGACTTCCCAGTGCTGTGCTGGGATTTGCTTTCACACCTTTTAACTTAACATGAGTATTTTAGGATGGGGAGATGAGTAACCGTCTCTTCCCAAAACAGGCTGTGATTCTTGTTGCTTGTGGGGTTTTTTTTCCAAAGGTGTTGATCTGGTGTTCGTACTGGTTCTCTTTGCAACATGGCATTTGCTTTTTCTTTATAAGCTCCTATAAAAACCTGAATTTGTCATGTTTATAAAATTAAAACTCTTTCCTTACTAAAAAAAATCAGAAAAGGTCAACAGTGGGTGTAGTAGATAAGAATTCAAAAAGGCATGGAACAAAAGCCGGATCGTAGGTTGCTGCAGTGTCACAGATTGAGGAGATGGTTGACATCTCTCCTCGATGTTAGTCCTCCTGCGAGTGCTAAAGGCAGCTCAGCCAGTTGCGGCCAGAACAGTTCTAAGACGAACTGGCAAGTATGGATCTGAAGGGATTAATTTAATTTACTTAAAAAAGAAAAAAGAAGTCTGACTGGACTGTTTGTATGTAGGGAATATAATAATTGTGTGCAAACCCCAGCATTCCTGGAGATTAGATGGCGTGGGCAGAAGGAGATATTTTTAACTATCCCAAGTTAAGTAGAACTTGTAACTACCCAGAGTGGATATAGAAAGAAGAGTGCCCTTTTCCTTTCTGAAAACAGTTTTCAATGTGTTTTAACATTGACATTTAACTCTCCTGACTGCCTTCTCCTCCCCAGGCTAAACAAGCTCAGTGAATCCAGGCTTTCCCCACAGGGCATATTTTCTAAATGTTCTCTGGAGTGACTTAACTATTTGCCATAAAATTCTTAAGCTCAAAGTAGTTGTTTTCAGTTTGTGTATTTAATTTGGAAGAAAGATTTATGTGCCCAGAAGCTGGCCTATTATTTCCAGATGTCTCAGTTGGTCTAATAAAAGATATTACCTCATCTTGCAAACTTTTATCTCATTTAGAGACATCATCACAACTACAGCAGCCGTGCTTTTACTGGTGCTGTGACAGATTCTATGTCCTGTCCCCTTGACGCTTCCTGCCGCTCCCAGTTTGGGCCACACTGTCTCTGGTTTGTCCTGGTGTGCTCGTGTGTGTTTCTGTGTGTGTCCTGAGTTTTGAAGCTCAGGGGGCGCTCATGATTTGTCAAGCTGCTTTTTCACCATTCTTCTCCAACAGGATTGTTTGGCTCGTCCGTTAATACTATTTCTCTAAGGACCGCAAGGTTTTGGAGTTGTTTGGTTTTTTTTCATGAGGCTCTTTGAAAATTTTGAATGTCATATGAGGGACAGAAGCTAGCACTCAGGCTAGATGAGTTTCATGTTGAAATACACCTTTTGTTCATACTGACTTCTAACATTTTAGGAGCTGTGGATGGAATGGAAAGCTGAGGAGCTGAACGTTTTATCGAAGGCCTGTGTGTAGACCCTGATGCTTGAATGAACGCAGAATGAAAATGCTTCCTGGAGTGGGTGTGTTTGGAACTGGCAGCACCGCCCGGGTACTGGTACCCTTGCTGAGAGCAGAAGGCTTCTCCGTCGAAGCACTTTGGGGGAAAACTGAAGAGGAAGCCAAACAGCTGGCAGAGGAAATGAACATCTCCTTCTACACGAGTCGGACTGATGATGTCTTGCTGCACCAGGACGTAGATTTGGTTTGCATCCATATCCCTCCACCACTAACTCGGCAAATTGCTGTGAAGGCTCTAGGTACCTTTTTATCTTTAAGGTTGGACCAAAAATCCATAACTCATTGGCAGGTTGAAATTTGAAACTGTTATCCCGGCACGATTCTAGTTGCACCAATGTGCAAATGCAATGCTCAGGATTTTGCGTGGAATTGGTAGTGCCATCTGCAAGAAAGGTTACCTAGAATTTTTTGTAAAAATACTATTTATAATTGCTTATAACTTTGCAAATCTTAAACCAATTGGGCTAAAATATCCCATGTCTTCTTCAAACTGAACTTATGGTGGGCAGGTTTTAGTAAAAGTGAGCTGTTGTCAGAGATGATGATGATGATAAGAGGGTAAAATGTTTTTATGCCTCTTAAAAAAAACAACTGACCAACCAACAAAACACAAACAATGTAAGTTGTTTAATTAATTTCATACCTTCCCACATTTTGCAATAGGAAAGCCAGATTCCCCTGGGGTGGGGAGGTTGTTAAGCTCTGCTTTCTGTTTTCTCCACGAATAAAACCAACCTTGAAAGGTGAAATCCTTTGGAAAAAAACATGTTTGCATGCAGTCAGTAGGATCTTGTGAGGTAGGACCTAGATTCTCTGTAGATGCTGCTTTTGGCCAGCGTGCTGTGACCCTGGCCACCACCCGGAGCTCTCTCTGGACACCCATGTCTGGAGGAGTCCTTCCACCTGGGGCAGAAGGGCAGATGCTGGGGGAAGAGGAGATGTTTGGGACTGCAGGAGGAATCCGGCAAGATGGGCTGGGAGAGAAGGGACGACACCCCAAACTGGTTGGGCAGGGAGGTGGGAGCCAACTGCCCAGGCATCCCGACACTTCTTAATTCTCCAGCTTATGGCTTTGTAGTGTTAATGTCCTCTCACATGGTACAGCGTGGGTGTGAGTTTGCGTCTAATTCTGTAAATAATAAGTGTGATATTTTTACTGTCCTTACGGGAGTTCCACATGAGTTAATTTTATGATGGGTAATATCGCAGACTATGTGAGCTGGGGCGGTTTGTTGTTCTTAGCCTCTTTGCTCTGCAGTGATTTGTTTTGGAAGTAAACAACTCCCTGCACAAGCATTTGCAATGCCACTTAGATATGCGGAGTGAGATTTTAAGCTTGTTTTGTTTATATTGTTAGATTTTTTGTACCTTCTTAGACTACTGTCCTTTGAATCTAAGGTATTTGGATTTTTTAATATTCGTAAGTTAGAATTTATCTCTTTAAATATGCTAAAAGTTCTTTTAAACACTTGTTAGGTAATAAGTGTTTCACTAGTTCTCATGGCTCTTGATGGTCAAGTGGGCTAAAAGAAGAGGATTGACTCTTTTCTGGTGAATTATTAACTAAAATGAATTGAGATTCTTTCTTTGCAGGCTGGGAAGCCATAAGATGGCATTATCCAGAGGAGGAAAGGGAGATAAAGCTGGTGCAGAAGTACAGAGGTGACATGGATGCTTAACTGCAGGCATAGATACGTTGAAAAAGCTGGGGAAATCAATGGATGGAGTAGTAAAGTGCAGTTTATTCTGCACTTCTGTCTGTCCTGAAATGTTCTGATCTGCAAACCGATGCAGGCAGCTCAGACCCAATGTGATGCTGACCTTGTCTTTCAGCTTTCTAGGTTCATTGCAATGGTATTTATAGATCTGCTACCAAGTATGTTGTGACGTATTTTAAGCCAGCGTTG
Organism: Pampusana beccarii; assembly: GCA_013399365.1. Taxonomy (NCBI): domain Eukaryota; kingdom Metazoa; phylum Chordata; class Aves; order Columbiformes; family Columbidae; genus Pampusana; species Pampusana beccarii. The sequence goes on from VWYH01005714.1 coordinate 833,497, forward strand.
GATGGCTTGCCATGACTGAGCACTCGGAAGGAACACAGAAGCAGGATAGGGCCAAAGATGGCAAGGATGCTTCTCTGAAAGTTCAGATTGTTACAGTGATCTTTGTTATTGGAGAATTCTTGTCTGTGAAGTGTATCTGATAGACTGGTGTTTACTAGAGGAGAGACTGGGTGTTGGAACAGATCAGATGTGGAGAAGTGGTAACGGTCTTGTGTGTTTCATTTTGTTAAGGTGTTTTTGTTTGTTTTTAAAGTGCTTACACTTTTATTACTTAATTGTATACTTTTTAATAGTTTCATTTTTATTTATTTATTTTTAATCTGCTTATATTTTTATTTCTGGCAAAGAGGAGAGCCTCAGTTTTTCCAGGTTGTGCACTTTGCTTGCATAATTATCTTATTGACAGGCATCCATAAACAACCCTGGGTACAGCTTTGGCATGACAGGGAAAAAAGCAGTAACGCTGGATTGGGTTCATGAGCTAGAGAGAACAGATCAAAGCCCAGAGGATAATTTAAATTAAGATCAGTGTAATCTTATGGTTTATCTCCACAACAGGCAAAGCAAGAAGCTATCTTAAAATTTGTGCTTCTTTTGATCTCAGAGGAACTAAATTAATTTCACAAAATGCCTGTGGTGTGGTTCCTGTCCCACAGTTAAAATGCATCCACCTTTGCATGAGGTGAGCCCAGAGCTGAGTTACCAGCTGGAGTGGAATGTAAAACATGGGATGTTTGTATGTGAGGTGATGTTCAGGGAGGCAGAACATGAGATGTCCCCACAGTCAAATTTATTTGGGATGCTAAAGCTAATGCTGCTGCACGTACTGAGTCCAGCTGTCAAATGGATGGTTTGTGGAGTGGCTACAGGGAAATCTTTTACTTGTCTCTCGTGGTTTGTACTGGTTGATTACATCATTTAAGACATCTTTACAACATAGATTGACCCTCTGATTTTTTTGAAGTCCCTACAAATTATAGTAGATATATGTTAATTATGAAGGAAAGAGTCAGAAAGGGCTTGATCAGTGCTTTGTGTTGAGACAAGCTCAGGTTTCCTGTTCTTGAAACAGGATGAACAAGCGTGCTGTGAGTGCTCTTTGCATATTGTGCTTCCCATCTCTGTAACAAGTAGCATGGAAGTCTTTTCAAACCACAGGCAAACAAGAAATGAAATGCAGGAGTGTGTTTTGGAATGAGTGTTCATTCATTGGGAAACTGAAACAGCTGGTTATTTGGGAAGGCTCCTCAGACGCTCCCAACTTCTTACGGTGGACAAAGCCCTGGTGTGGTGTGCTTCAACAGCACTTGTGGTGGCTCTGGGCAGTGTCCACCAAATAGGATGAGAAAGCGGCAAATTTTCTGCGCTTGCGTTTTTATTAACTAGGGCTGTAAAATACTCCACATGTGGCAGGTTTTGGATGTGGTGTGGCTAATCAGCTGCAGGAGAAGCTGGTTCCTTGGTGCTGATAGATGGTATGGATCTGATTAGAGACGTAAGATTCCTTTAGGAGAAAATTGTCTAGTTTATTTTTTGCTCTTCAAAAAGTCTTGGCTCGCCTGTTGTTTTTTGATTACTTCCACGGGATGTGAACACACTTTGAATCCTGTATTTCGTTGATGATTTGGCTATGTTATACTAACCAGAGTCAAAAGACTTCTGTTTAAATGTTTAGCTTATTTACTAAGTCAGGATTTGGTTTGAAAATTCTTGGAATCGAGCAGGTGCTTACACTCCTGAACATGGGAGCAGGTGGATGGTTTGTGTAAGGACTCCTGGCAATGGTGACCTTTTATTGTCTTTTCCCTCCCTCTATACTGCAACAACCAGTTCAACAGCTATAAACAGGAGGACTTCACTGGAGCGCTGGTCTGCAGGGGCTGATGTGCTCCCCACAGACAGGGTTCACTCCGAGGTACGTACAGAGAAGACCCTGAGGCACGTTGCTGGGACAGCCTGGGATGAGCTTCATTGCAGGCAGCAGAGCTGCTGCTGTCCTCACTCACTGCTGCCGAGGTGGGGAGGTCCACATGCACAGCCCCATCTCCTCCCTCTCGGGTGTGCAGCACAGGGCCTTCTGTGGGCTTAGACCCACCTGTGAGCTGGTTTAACCCACCTGCTTGGGAAGAGGAAGCTTCCTTTTCTAAACTGGGCTCAGTCGGTGAGCTGAAGTGGCTCACAGAGGGCTCTGAGGAGCACCAGAACCCCATGGTGGCTCTCATGTCTCCTAGTTCATGGGAACCTCAACAGAATATTTTGCAGCAGTGATTTAAGAAAACAATATGATACAAAGTTCAGGTTATTCATTATCCAAATAATGGTGACAAGATGAGGGTTGTAAGTTGCTCTATCTCAGAAAGCAGAAGTCATGCCCATTACGTTGAGAAGGGACCTCGTAGCCATCTCTGACTTGGCCCTTGTCCTTGCTGCATGGCCACCTCTGTGAGCCTGGGGACAGCTGAGGGGCTGTCCCACTGAGGGTGACTGCAGGGTTACCCCAGAGCTGTTCTGGTGTACCCAGGTCCCCGTCCTGGCACTCCGGCAGCGCTCAGTGGGATGTGCCGAGCTGCCCGTGCGCTGCTCTGCCATCCCAAGAAAGGGCAGTTTTAGCTCCTCAAGTGGCTCAGCCTACACTGGCCAAAAGAGCACAGCGCTGACGTGAAGGTGGCTGGCAGGACAAGGACAGCCCAGTGTCACTGACCGCCCAGTGTGGAACGGCTGTCCCCCAGATGGCCGGGGTGGCTCAACCCTCTCTGCTCCAAGTCCCCCACTGCAGGGACCCAGCTCCTTTTGTGCGGACACATCAGGCTCCTTGAAGAGCCAACTTGGGGCAATAACTTGCCAGAAGAAGAGCCAAGATGAGTGAATATTTCCATGCTGGGTTTGTACCCTGAGCCGGCTCCTGTGCTGCTGAATATGTGGTGAGGGTGTTGGGGTTGTGCAACAGGGAGACCCGTGCCAGCAGAGCACTGACTGCAGAGCTGTGCCCGGTCTGTATGCAGATCCAGAGTCACTTCTGTTTTCTGTAAACTCCAAGAACTGCAGTCAGCTTAGGGTGCTGTGAAGATCCTTTTGCTTTTTCTTTTTGCTTGTCTTTTTCTGTAACCTGGCTTGAGATAAGTGCCATTTACACAAGAAGGCAGGTAAACCAGGTGCTGAAGCATCTCAAGGTGCTTCAGCTGGCCTTGCAGAATATCGAACAGAGCATTGTGCCTCATCTCAGCCACAGAGTTGGGGACGGAGAAGTCAGAAATGATCCCTGACTTAAGCGGTTACCAGTGGGCAGCCAGGGTGTCCCTTGGGAGTTTGACCTTACCCTTTGTTCAGTAAAGCTTCTGTTGATTTACATCTCTTTAGGGGATTTCTTTGGAAGAGACTACTGAAAATTGTAGTCTTGTCATTTTCCGGCTGGATTTTGCTTGCGTATAGAAATATAGGTTCAGAGTTTTCTTTAGCTGCAGTTGTCCCCTGGCAGCGCTGGGCACAGCGATGTGTCACAGGGCCCCTGCACTGCTCAGGTTTCTGAAAGGCTTGAGCAGCACAGCCAGGAGGTGGGGTGTTGAGAGCAGGAGCTGCAGCGTGGGATCTGCCTTCCCATCCTGTGCGAGAGACCAACTGAAGAGCTTGTGCTGGGATCTTCTCATGGGAAGTGGATGAAAAGCTGCTCTGAGCAGGGAGCGCAGTCAAAAGCTTTCAGAGAGGTGCCTACCATGATGTGCAGCTATTTCTGCAATTCTTAGGCAGAAACTGCGGTATGATGTGAGTGACCTCCAGGTCTGACATGACCAGCTAATGTCTGGAGACTTCTAGGTGTACGCTGGGTTGTTACACTGAAAAATGTTTAGATAAGTATTTTATCAGAACAGATGTATGTGGAAAAATTAAGCCATGCCATGAGCAAAAGGTGAGGATGCGGGGGAAAGAGAGAATACCAGCAGAGCACCAGATGTAGGAATTGCGTTGAAGCTTGCACTGGGATGCTCTTTTGTATTACTTTTTCTGCTTTATGAATTATTGGCTGCTCATGTTGATTCAGGCTGGGCACAAGATGAAATGCATCAGCAGGAATAAAAATGCAGTGGGTCAGCTTGCGAGTGCAACTCTCATCTGTGTAACTCACAGTTGCCTTCGCAGTCTAATTGTATGAGTAGGCTGGATGTGCAGACCAAAAGGTTTTGCTTTCCATTTAGCAATGCTTTGGAAACAATCCACCTGCCAAAACGTTATTTCTAATTTGTGTATTCTGTACACAGGCCACTAAGTATCTTGTATGTCCCATTTCTACTAATGTTTTTAAAATAATAGTGATAGTAAATAAAATAGTGATGGTGAAATAAAAAGTGAAAATCAAATCTCTCCTTCACTCACCTCTTCCCTGCAGGGTATATGACTGTTATTTTGTTTTGGTTTTTTTTTTCCTCTGGCTGTACAGGCATTCAAATAATTTTATAGCTACAATGCACAAATAGTGTCTTGTTTTGATGCCATGTGGTGACATTTGGCCGTTTACCTTTCATGATGTAAAAATCCTCTCTTTATTTGGAGCCTCTCTCTGTGGGAGTTTATCAGCTCTGCAACCTGAGCGTCTTGGAAGCAGCTTTGAGACTTGCTGCACTTGGCATTCCTATTTTAGTTCCCAGACCTTTGCCTTTGAAATTGCAGCAGGAAAGCCTGACCCTTAGAAACACTATTTCTTGACAATCCTTGGGGCATCTGAGCATGTTTTGCTTGTGTGTACTATATATATATATATATTTTTTTTTTTTTCGTTTGTGCTGCAGGAATAGGGAAGAACGTGATCTGTGAGAAAGCTGCTACCTCTGTGGATGCCTTCAGGATGGTCACAGCTGCCAGGTATTACCCCAAGCTGATGAGCATCGTTGGCAATGTTCTCCGTTTCTTGCCTGCCTTTGTGAAGATGAAGCAGTTGATAGAAGAACACTACGTGGGCAACGTGATGATCTGTGACGTACGGGTTTATGGGGGAAGCCTGCTCAGCCACAAGTACAACTGGATCTGCGACGAGCTGATGGGAGGAGGAGGTCTGCATACGATGGGAACCTACATCATCGACCTCCTAACTCACCTCATCGGCAGGAGAGCAGAGAAGGTCCACGGTCTGCTCAAGACTTTTGTGAAGCAGAACACAGCTATCAGCGGGATCCGCCACGTCACTAGCGATGACTTCTGCTTTTTCCAGATGTTAATGAGCGAGGGTGTCTGTTGCACTGTGACACTCAACTTCAACATGCCTGGATCGTTCGTCCATGAAGTCATGATCGTTGGGTCTACTGGGCGACTCATAGCTCGTGGGACGGACTTGTATGGGCAGAAAAACACTGCACTCCAAGAAGAACTACTGTTTACAGACTCTCTGACTGTCAACAAGGGCCTTTTGGATAAGGGATTTAAAGACATCCCGCTGCTGTACCTAAAAGGGATGGTGTACATGGTGCAAGCACTGCGGCAGTCTTTCCAAGACCAGGAAGACCGTCGGACTTGGGATCATAAACCTGTCTCCATGGCGGCCTCTTTTGAAGATGGTCTGTACATGCAGAGTGTAGTAGAGGCCATCAAGAAATCCAGCAGGTCAGGGGAGTGGGAGGCTGTGGAGGTGATGACCGAGGAGCCAGATGCTAATCAAAACCTCTGCGAGGCACTTCAGAGAAATAACTTATGAGTAATCCCTGCTTTGGAAGACAGGACAATTACCACTTCTGGCTGTAATGTAAAAAAACTCCATTTTTAAGATATGTAGATTCTTATTTAATAACTTGAGTTCCTTGGTTTTTTAAAACAGGTAAAATATGTCATGTTCTAATAGCAACTGTTCTGATTTCAATTGTTTAAAGAGTTTTAAATGTTTCAATTTTTGCAAACGTTTAACTTTTGTCTTGGAGACTGATAGGAAAACTTGAATTGCCCTTTGCACTTGCAGTAGCTGAAGTGAAGCATGGGATCTCTGCCGTTGCATGGCTTGAAGTGGGGTACAACCCCTGTGGCACAGGTTGCTTATTTTAACAATTTTAATATAAGAATGTGTAGACCAAGATCAGGGATTATCTGTTGTTCTGATTACTTTTCCTTCTCTCTTGGAGACTAAGTTTTATTCCTCAGTTTGTAAAATTTTATAAAAGAGTTTAGTGATGTAACAGGTCTCTAAACTCCTATAGGACAAAAAGTAGAAGGAATGAATTAAAATTTGCAACATAAGGATCAGCCTTCTGGCTTCCTGCATGTGGCAAACGTCTTTCAAATTCATTTAAACTGGTATTTTATTTAAATAATGCTATGGATTCTCTGTTGACAGTGTCTTGGCAGGAAAATCTTCAGCAAGTCTGTGATTTGTGCTATTCTTCTGTATCTATAGACATTATTCCTTCTACTCAAGAGGCTGCCTGCAGCCAGCAGCTTTTTTCCTTAAGCTCTGTGTCCATCGGTTGTGTTTACTGCCTGGCAGCAGCGCTGCCGTGACTGCGGGGCCACGTTCTCCTCCCTGTGACTGTTAATAAACACCTTCTGGGGTGACGAGGTTCCCACACTGTCATGGGTGATGAAGTCGTACAGCATTAACCTTCCAGGGACCTGAAGGTGGGGGTAAGGAGGAATTTCCTACCTCTTTCAGTTCTCTTAATGTCCTGGCCGAGTAATTATCACACTACACACATCTTGATAGCTGAGAGGATGGGGGCTGAGCTGTCATGGGTAAGTTTGCTCTTCATCTCAAACACTGGATATTAACCCTCTGGCCCTGCCCGTCCTCACACGCTTCTGCAGCTCGTGTCCAGTGGAGAGATCTGTTGGCAGACCATGGGTGGAAGCTCATTCCGTTTGAGATAACGTTTCTCTCTGAGGCAGGTATGCGGAAGGGCTAGTCCAATTTTACTACATTTCTTTTGTGTACTTGAAAGTTTTTTTTAATGTATTTCCCACTAAATTGTAACCCTGTGTATTTATGTATGTTAACATGCAAACTGCTGTTTCATAAGCTGGTCCTTCCTAAAAAATATCTTGTTTTCTACAGAATTAAAAAGTTGTGTTTGTTGAGGGCATTCTTCATGCAGCTGTGTGCTTGTGTTTGATTTGGTCAAGCTCCAGCCATCCTAATAAATGTGAACAGGAGACATTGAGCAGGGGCTCGGTACCTGTTGAGTCCTTCTCTATTTCTGTGCTCTTTTGCTGCCAGCTGGGCAGCTTGGGTGCATTTAAAAAGTAGGAGATCACTCTGTGCTGTCCCAGCAAGTGTTACTCCTTTATCAACATGGGAAAGCCCCACCAGAAGATCTATTTCCCACCTCTTTGCTGTTTCCCTCAGACTACAGCTGCTGAGCACCTGGTTTTGGAGATCCTCCTGCCTATCTTGGACTTACCACGTCAACTTTCGTGCCTAACAGGATCTTTATTTTTCTACCTGACTCATAGAAGTTGCTGGAGGACACCAACAAAGATACAAACTCCCCACGGTATTGCTGGGACTACTTTCTTTGCTCAGCATGTAAGCCTGGTATTTACCTTCGGGTATTTACTCTCAACACATTAACACTGACAGACACAAGTCTGCTGCTGTGCTGTTTTAAAGGTAGGAGCAGCTGCTCCTGTGCTCTGCGCAATCTCATCTCCCCTGTGAGCTGAATGGAGATGGCAAATGGTTGAAATTTATCGAGCGCCCCAGCCGTGGAGCAGTGAAAGCTGCATCTCTGCAAACCTTCTCTTGCAGGTCGAGGACTGGTGTTCCTGCCATCGCTCTGCGCATCTAATGATGTCTGTGTGCGATGTAAAGCGGGTGAGATAATGTCTCCTGAGCTCACCTGGATGTCACTGCCTTCATGCAGACAGCTCTGACTTATTTCATGCCAGTTTGGGATCTGGTTTGAAGCTGTCCTTGAACTGAGAACCTTCCTTTGTGTCTTTACCAGCACATTTGTGCTGGGCAGAACATCCTGAAGTTCAACTTCTACAGGAGAAGAAGGAGCACGAAATGCTTCCAGAGGGGCCCAAATCCCCCTGCTTTTATATGAAGAAGGAATGACAGCGCATGCATCCTAAGGACAAGTGACATGCAGGTATATTTTATCATGAAAAATCGCTTTTTTCTTTGCTTTTTTTTTTNGTAAATCCACAGTTGTTTGTGCAGGCAGGTGCTGATCACCACCCTGCAGGTCAGGCTGGAGTAGCCACACAAGAGGCAGAAAGCTGCCTGGCTATTTGTACTGAGGAAAGAGCGGTGGCACCAGGTGAGCTGCGTATCTGAGCATCCTGTCGATATCAAACTGCGTGGATTTGTCACCCGCTGCCGGTGCTGGGATCTCCAGAGCACAGGTTTCTGCAGAAGGAGTGAGTGCATCAACAGCCCAGACACCTCCTCGGAGCCTGGCTGTTTGCACCAGCAGGATGCCAGGTCCCCACAGCATGGGTGGGATGGCTGCTCTGGGTCTCCAGCCTGGTCTCCTGCTTGGAGCAGGCCTGTCACCAGCTCCAGCTCAGGCTGCCTGTCATTTTTGTCCCACTGAGTCTTGGAAAACAACTCTGGAACCTGGAGACTGTGGTGTCAGCTGTCCTAGTGTGAAAGGTCCTGCTCTGTTTGGCCGGGCCACCTAAGAGCCTCAAGAGAAAACCCAAGGGCAGAGCTGCTGCAAACGGTGATCCAGATATATCTAACCCACATCTCTAAAAGCTAGGGACAAGGGCTCAAGAAACAGGATAAGGCGACGCAACCTGCACAGGCACCGGCAAAGCCTCCATTTCTGGGGGGGAGTTAGCTATAGGGACCAGCATGTCACTGGCAGGACAGGGCCAGGTCCCTGGGGGGAATACAGGAACTGGGCAAACCTTGGAGCTCGCCCTCTGGATGTGGAGCAGTTGCCCTCCCAGGGGCTGCAGGGACCTGGCTTGGCTCTGCCAGCCCTGGGACTTCATCTTCTTCTGATGATGGGTCCATCAGCTCTGACATGTCCAAGTTGATGTACTGGTACAAGGGGCGCAGGCGTGGCCGTTGTCCTGGTGAGGTACAAGAAGACCCCGATGCCGAAAACCACTTCCCTGCCAGGGCTTTTCTGTAGCTCACGAGCTGCAGCAGCCCTGGGAGGAGAGGAAGAATATTACCCCTGCCAGGAGGGGAACCGTGCCCTTGAACTGAGGCTGCCTGGTGGGATAAAAGCCAGGGATACATGACCACATCTCAGAGACAAAACAGCAGCTGGAGGAAAAAAACATGGTAAGCCTGCCTGGGAATCACAGTGCCCAGCTGAGAACTCGACACGGGCAGAGCCTTCATCATCGCCCAGCCCAGGGGGATGCTGCCTGGTGGAGAAGCGGAAGAGCTGGGGACCACCCTGTTGTACTATGGGTCCAGCCTTAGACCAGCATCAAATCAGCCAAAGCCCTGGCCGTGCCAGCCCGGCCCAGCTTTGCTCACCCAGCGTGGCCCGGGCCGCAGCCCCTCTGCGGGGGCGCGGGCTGCTCGCACGTCTCTTTTTCTTCGTTTTCTTCTGCTTGGCAGAGAGGTCAGCATCGCCTCCAAGGGTGCCTGGCTCCGGGGCGGTGGGATGTGCCCTCTGGAAATCGGGGTGCTGCAGCAGGAGCACTTGTGCGTTGACCCTGAGGGACAGAAACCAGCTGTGGGGCAGGGCCAGCTTGGGGTCCGGCTGCAGCGGGAGATGGAGCCCTTTGGCACCTCGGGGGGCTCTGTGTTCTGGCACAGGAGCCGTGTCCAAGCGCAGCCCTTGCTCCGTGCCCATGCTATGGTGCAGCTGTGCCTGGCTGGCACCGCTCTGTTCACGCCATGGCCGTGCTGGTTCACCTCGCTGGCTGGACTTGGACATGGCTGGTGGTCACTGGCTGTGGCTACTGAATTGCCACAGGTACTGTTTCCCTTTCCCCCATAAGACCTATGGCTCTTTGGGCTTCTCCCTTTCCAAAATTCTCTGGTTTATCTGCTCTCTTAAATTCTAAACAACTCTCAAAATTATTACAAACCAAGCTCCTTGGTTCTCAACTAAATAAAAACCAAAGCAGAATGGTGTCCAGCCACAACTCCTGGATGCTAATATCTTCTATACCACACTCATCCCTTCCTCCCAACCTTATTTCACCCTCATGCAACGCAGCCCGCCTGGGGCATGCCCAGGCCTTGCTGGCAGCTGCTCCTTGGACGGTGATCCCAGCTGCATTGCAGCACAAAGCTGGCTCAGAAAGGAGCCGTGGTGACTTACTTTGCCCCCTTGAGCTTGAAACCGTGGGCCAGCAGCCAGGCCTGCAGCGCCGCGACGCAGCCGAGCTCCGCCAGCTTGGGGAAGAGCTCTTTGTTCTTCCTCATCTCCTCCTCGTACAGCTCGGTGTGGACAAGGACACCTCGCCCGTTCTTGGACCACTGTGGTGGACACGGGGGACAGCGCTGATGAGCGATGCTCCTGTCAGTCCCTGCACCTGCTTTCCTTGGGCCTGGCATGGATGTCCCTGCCACCGTGGCTTGGACCCTTTGCTGGCCATTAATAATCACCTGGATTTAGGGTTTTACGCCTGATGTGGCCCCAAGGTCTTGGAGGCAAGCCCGGCTGGCTGGTGAGTGGGAGCAACCTATGCTGCTGCAGTGGCTGGCTATGGTGGGGGGGACCATGGGGCTGGGTGGCCCCACGAGTCCCACTGGCCCTCCCAGGGCTCTGGTTGCCACCTTGACCCCCCATCACCCATGGTGGCACTGCCAGGCCCTGAGCAGCAGCTGGAGACACCCCCGAGCACGCCACTGGGGCAGAAAACCTCTCTACAAGGAGCTGGCTGGAAATCATTCAGCTGCCATTTGATGTAGCTTAACTAGAAGCTCACAGATAATTATTCGGGGTCATTTCCTCCCAGTTTAAGACTTGGGAGTAACATCATGCCTTTTGTTTCTAGGTAGCAGACCCGGCCCCAGGGACATCCACCCTCTGCAGAAAGGAGCTTTTTGCATTCCTTCCCCCTCCCCAAGTTTTGGCACACACTGGTACCTCCTGTTCATGCACAAGGCTTGCACAGGGCAAGTGCTGTGCTCGTGGCACCAGGGGTGAAGCCTGTGCTCATCGCAACCCCCATGTCCCACGCAGCATCACCCTTCACCTCCAAAGCTTTGACGTTTGGGCTCTCCAGGGCTGCAGACAGCTGGGTGAGGACGTGCCCAGGCTCATGGCCACCGTGCTGCTGCTCCTCAGGGCTCCTCACCAGGGCAGGAGGCTCTGGCACCAGGGCTGACATGGCAGATGCTCCCGGCCACCGGTGGGGGCTGCATGAGGACCAACATCTCCATAAGGGTTTGGTTTGGTGTGGGGGCTCACCCCAGCGTGCAGTGCTCTACCAGGTCCCCGCGAGTCCCCTCCACGGGGACATGGACACTGTCCGCCTCTCGCTGCCGAGCCACCGGGGCGGTGGCTTTGGGAGGGCTCAGCTCTGCCCGGTACAAGCCCCCCATGATCTGCTCCAAAGCAGCATCCCCAGGAGCCCTCCTGGGGACACAGGGAGGTGAAAACTTCCCAGCACTGAGCTCAGCCATTAGCCCCACACCTCCATGTTCAGGAAACCTGAAACCAGCCCCCTCCCCACTCCGCCCTGAGCTACCAGAAGACCCCAACTGCCCCAGCACACCTTGAACCTCTGCCTTGTACTTCCTTCAGGCCAACCATCAGCACCCAGCCCCCAGCTGAAGCATTGGCACTGCCTCCCCTTCCCCCAGGAACAAGGAGAGGCAGCCCCTGCGCAGGTTTAGTATCTAATAAAAAGCATTATATTCTGATATATTAAGGACTAACCCTTTCTGATCTAACCTCCTTCCCGAATTAATTCCCAGTTTGCCTGTTAAGCAGACATCCAAACAGGATTTCAGCATCTCCACTGACCGGCCGCAGCCCTGAGAAGCTGCAGGCACCGATTACCCACCCTGAGCACCTCACCACCGGTCCATGCACGCACCTGCTTCCCTTTCCAACCACGAAACCTCCAGCAAAGCGGCCCCGCGCCCAGAGGCAGCGCGAGGAGGACTGGCACAAGCCACTGAAAGCTGCAACAGCCAGCCGCGAGTGTTAGAAGCCACAGTAATGGGATGAGCTCTGTCACTTTGAGCCTGTCCTCCCCTGGCTCAGCTCCTGGGAGGGGTTCGAAGGTGACAGTTGGGCAGGAGATTCCAGAAGACTGTTAAACCCCTGCAGGGGATGCCCCGGCAACAGGTCACCCAGATCTGGGTTCCTGTGTGAGGAGGGACGTGGAGAAACCGGAGAGGGCCCAGGGGATGCTCTGTGACACCTGGGGGACGCAGTGGAGCGGGGCCAAGGGGGCTGGCTGTGGTGGTGACAGAGGTTCAGGGGTGCTGGGGGTGCTGCAGCCCTGGGAGGGGTCACAGGGAGGTGGGGAGTCTCCACCCTCAGGGACAACGGGGCTGTGTGGGACGTGGCTGTGGATGCGCTGATCTGGCACTGGTGACAGCCCTGCTGTGATGGGGACAAGGGACCCTGGTGGTCCCCTCCCCAAGAATGCTGCTGTGATGATTCTGTGATTCTATGCTCCAAGTTAAGATTTATTCTGGAAAATAACAGTTCAGCTGCTTGAATTGGAAAGAAAGTCACAGAAAAGAGAAATAAGAAAATATTTCAGCAAAATATACCTCAAACCTGCTTCTGTAACTGCCCTTCAAGGTTTTCTTTCAGAACATACACCAAGTTATGCACTGAAGTTTGGATACCCAGGAACCCATTCCCACAACCGCAGGAGGGTTTTGCTGTACCAGCCTTGTTCTGTCGGCTGAGCACACAAATATCGACAGGTCCCAGGCACAGATCTCCCTTGGCCCCCGAGCTTCGTGCGGTTCAGGAGCCGGTGGCCGCAGCCGGACAGGGATGTCGGGCGGATCCCCCGCACAGCCCCGGGGAACGGGGAGGATGAGGGTCGGGGATGGAACGCGGCTCCAGAGCGAGCCCGGCGCTGCGCTGCCCTGCTCGGGGACGACTCACGGCGCTGGGCGTCCTGCTCGTCCGCTGCCCTCCGCCCCCG
>VWYH01005714.1:846626-866689 GCA_013399365.1 Pampusana beccarii
ACAGCGGGGGCTGCAGCGGCGGGGGAGCCGGGCTGGGAGCGCCCGAGCCGGGCCCGGGCCCGCGCCGTGCTCCGTCCCAGGGCCGCAGGGGCGAGGCGAAGCCCCGGCGCCAGCCCCGGAAACGGGTCCGGGGCTTCGGGCTGCGCGGGCAGCCCCAGCTCTGCGTCCCGCCCTCCCAGGCAGTGAAAGGAGCCAAGAAGGATATTTCTCAGCGGTGTCCGGTGTTGCTCGGTGCGGTCCTGGGTCTCAGCCCGTGCCCCAGAGCAGGCTCTGTGCTGATTTCCCCGGACAGCACGGCCAGGGGAGGCTGCGGGCGGCGACACGAGCTCCAGGCTCCCTGGCTGGACCCGGCGTTCACATCGGGTCCTGTAAAGCCGGCAGGTGGCTTGTCCCTGCACCCCAGAGGAACCCCGCGGGTTAAGGTGTCCTCCTCCCTCCCTCGCTCTCCTGGGAGAGGACGTGGCTGCAGCTCTGCAAACCCACATGGCTCTCTGCCCACCTTGCGGGGCCTTCGGTCGCCTACCGCTCGGGGCTGCGGCTGCAGGACGCGTGTTTGACCCCTTGGGCAGGCTGAACGTGCTGGCTTTGTTCCTAAAGCGCTGTTGCTGGCACATGCCCAGCTCCTAGAGAACATGTCCCACATGTAAATGCCAGTACCACGCTTGGCTATGCTTGTCCCTCTTTGTTTTCAGAGAGACAAAATAGAAAATAGGTCTTGGGGACTGGCTGGTGGGGAAGAGCTGGCGGTGCCTGAGGGGGCCTGCGTGTGGAATAACATTGAAAGGAAATATTAATCTTTCCCATTAGTCTGCAAAGGGTATCAAGGGGAAAGCATACGCACAGACTGACATCACTGCATAGGTTCACAGCACAGTGACTTCATTTCCCGACCTCTGATTCTGCAGGAGGTATGGTCCTGGACCTGGGTGCACCCCTCAGGCACAGAAGTTATCCTGGTGCTACTTTCCATTTCAGCTGAAACTACCAAGGAAGGAAGCGAACAGCCAAAGCCAGCTGCATGGAGATTAGCCCTTTGATTTGCTGCAGATAACTTGCTCTGCTTATCACAGCTTATCACAGCTGTGGGAATTATTTTTTTTCCCCCCGTGTTTTTTTGCAGAGCTTGGCTCATAAAGGCATGAAGCTGGTCTTGCTTCAGCTCTGTGTGTGGTGGTGGCGGCACAGTGAAAATGTGATCTGTGAAGAGAGAGTGTGCAGCAGGTTCAGGGCTGCGAAAAACACCTGCTAAAGCCTTGTCCGTTCTATGTTTTGTAGTTTCCTTAACTACAATGCTAAAAACAAGCCACAAAAGGAAGCCATGGTTCTTGCGGGCTCTGAAAGATCTCAGTTTACTGGAGGGCTGTGTAGCATTTTAACCAATTGTTAAGCTGGAGCAAAGTGCACGAAGATTTGAATTAATGGTTCTTAAAATTGCAGGGATGCTCTTCTGGGAGAGGTAGGGCTGGAAACTGTGTTGCTGGAGTGCCAGGCCAGGATTAAGCTGTCGTCCTGGCGGGGAAGTGGGCAGCCAGCCAGGCTCAGAGGGGTGAGCAGGCAACGCTAAAGTCCTTGGGTTTCTCTGGCAACTGCCCTGCTCTGCTTCGTAGCTGTGCGGGTTGCAGGTCAGCAGGGAACAGGGCTGGTGCAGCCCTGTGGCCAGGAGCAGCCTCGCTGCTTCCCTAGCGAGTTCTGCAGTCTGGCAGGGGGTCAAGAAGAGAGAGTTGCACACATGTATATCTGTTTATCTGGACTTAACTGGCCTGTGTCTGCAGAGTCTACCTGCATCTCGTAGCCTGTGAATGCTCTAAATAGCATCTTTCTCACGGCAACAGATCAGATACGGTGTCTTGACATTTCGGTTTCTGACATGGTGATAGAGAAGATGCTTTCCTGGGTGCAAACCAGGCAGAGTGGCTGAGCCAGCTGCCAGGTCGCTGCTGCAAAGGGCTGGCCCTGTTCCCTGTGCCTCCCTTCTCCGTGTTCATGAGCATGTGCTCCTGCCGTGTTTCCTTTGTGCTTGCTCCAGTGCTTCTCTGGTCCCCCTGGGGAGGTAACAGCCAGGTTACTTTTGGACAGAAGGGTAAACCAGCAGAAAACTAACCCCGCAAAAGAAGCAACTTGTTTCCCGCAGGGGCAGCAAGGTGAATCAGCTCAGCGTAGGACCACCTGCGCTAGCGAGCTGTCACAAGAGATGAAGCAGAAGGATGGGAATGGCAGCAGAGAGGGTCTGCACATCCCCTTTTGGCAGAAGTGAGCTATAGCGTTCTGTCACTTCTGTCCCCAGAATGTGCTCGCGGTTGGCAGGAGCAGAGCAGCAGCTTGGGAAGTCCGTACTGATCACTGGTAACTGAGGCTTGGCTGGTGCTTCTCAGGGCTGGGAGGCTGATGCTGGGGGCTTGTGTCCCACATTGGTGAGTTTGCTGGAGGTACCTAGGTAGGCAAGATGCTTACTGTTGTAATAAGATTGTCTGATCTTGCAAGATCCCAATCCAGAGGCGATGTGACTTGCAAATCAGGGAGTGGGTGTCATTTGCAAATTCCCTGCAGCAGGGCAGGGTGCTGTTTGGACGTGAAATGTGACTTGTGTGAAGGTATAGAATGAGTCTTACATCCCCCGCCTCCCATCAACTTGCCTTTCCTCCTTCAATCCCCCACACTAATTGTCTGCTCTGTTACAGGTCTTGATTTCAGTCTGTCATTTTGCGTGTAGATTGCTGGGTTTGAAGGCGAGTTCAGATCAAGATCACATGTGAATTTCAAGGCCAAGTTCTGGAGTGATCTCATGGTGAATACTTTTTTTTTTTTTTTCCTAGAATGAAAGAGCCTGTTCTGGCTTAGTTGGATCCATTATCAAGGAGATGAAATAATACCAAGACAGTGTCCTTTTATCTCAGGCTGACAGTCTGTGTCTGCTCTTCAGAAATAGCTTTTCCAAAGCAGCTGGGTACAGACTGTACATGCGTGCTGGTGTGCAAGAGCCAGCGTTGTTTACATTGCCTCTGCAGTTGTGTCTGGCAGATGAAGAACAGCTTTTTGCTAATGGGTCTCATGTCAACAGGGGCGATTTAGTAAGGAAGACTGCAGTGCATTAGTTGCTATGACTCAGGCTCACTCACCCTTGTACTGATCGTTTATTGGTTTGTAAATTAAACTGCAGGTGCTGCGTCCCATCAGCGCTGGCGTGCCGAGGATCCTGAAAGGGGTATTCCTGTAGAGATGTCTCAGAAATCTTTACATTACTGTCTTGAGAGTCAGGGCATGCAGGTGCAGCCCCAGCTCTTACAGTGGTGACTCCAGCCGAGCTGCCCAGGCACCGGTCAGAATCACGGCGTGACTCTGAGGTATCGAGGCTCTTGTGGCACCTGCCAAAGCTCACCAGCAGTCTGTGCCTGTTGGTGCAGCATCCTGCGTCCTCATTTTTCGAGTGGGGAGCACGTCCCTCGAGTTTCTTGTAGGCAATAAAATGCTGTCCGCAAGATCTTGGTGAGCATTGTGGGGCGATAGATACGGGGAGGATCTGTGCTTCTCTCGTGGGGAGGAGAGAGGCAGCAGGGACCGGTGTGGGCCAGGGCAGGGGTTTGCTGATCTGTGCTGGTCCCTGCTTGAAAAGTTATTTAGAAATGGAAAAGATGTTTTTGTGAACAGGTGGCTTTCCATTCTCCCAGAGAGCTGAGGGACAGCTGGGCTCTTTTCATCTCAGGGCTTTTGCCCAGAAATTCAGTGTTTGCTCCTACATGGTCCTGGAGTGAAGTGTTTTGTCTCGGGTCCTTTTGAGGTTCCAGCCCAGCCTGCCGCACCAGTGGCTCTGGTATGTCTCTTGCAGAGGATACAGCAGAGAGGTTTATCTCTGTGGGGCAGGGACTTCAGCCTGCCTTGGGTAAGTTGTGTTTGAACCACGGGAGCTATTTAGAAAGAGCCCAAGGTGCAAGATAATTCAAATCTAAGGCTAACATCTGATGTCCAGCTGCCTTGTGTGTCCTGTTCACTAAAGGCACCCAGGGCTGTTTTAGCAGCTCAGCTCCTGCTTGCATGTCTGTGTGAAATGTTCCTGTATGGGAGAGCAAAACCAGGAAGGATTTTCTGTACTGAAGATATCGGTATTACAGCAGCTGAGGGCATTTCAGCTTCAACACTGGTAAAAACACTGATTAGCGCCACAAAAGGGACAGTGCTGCTGGATCCCTTGCCTCACCTGCATGGAGTCCAATTTGGGGTGGTTTCCTGCCTGCAGGTCACCTCTGTAGCTGGGTGTGCACTCTCTAATGAAGGTCAGAAGTTCACCTATATATATAGATATATATATTTTGAATGTAGCTTTTCGGTGCTCAGTGAGCCCTGTTCGTTTCTGTTCTCAGTTGTGGCTGGTTTTCGTGGCAGAGGCGGCAGGATGTGTGAAGGGCCATCCAGGATTTCTGGCCCCATTCCTCCAGACCCTACGCTCTTCCCAGACTACTACAAACGCCCCTTCTCAGGTGAGTCCCTGATGCTTGTTACAGATGTGTGGTTTTGTACTTTGGCGTGACACAGCTTGCCCGTTGGATGTCCTTATTCTTTGGCATCCTCAACTGTCTCCACCCACACTGGTGCAGGTGTTCCTGCTTCCTCACGGATGGTGATCCGAAAGGTGGTCTGTGCGGCTGGTTGAAAGATGGAAAAGCATAAGGTTTAGGTGGAGGAGGAGTCTTCAGCGTTGTCTGTAGGCTGTGGATGAAGAAAATAAAGAGGTAAGATTGTTTCCTGATAATCTCCTTCTCTGTCTTTCTCTGTAGCTCGAGGGAGGCTGGAAGGGAATGCTCAGAAGCTGGATTTTACCTCTGGTCCCCTGGACCCACGTCCCAATCCATACCCTGCTTTGGGCAGTGCCCGCCAGGTCCAGCCAGCCCCTCGCATTCGCCCCAGTGGAAAGGATTTCCTGGAGAAGGGACAGAAGGGGACACTCAGTGTCTTACTGCAGCTTGAAGGGATCTCCCTTGGCGGGGGGCTGCCCATCAAGAGTAAGTACAGCTGAGTCGCTGCTGCCCTGAGCTGCGTTTGGGACCAGGGATGAAGCATCAGGGGTTTGGGTGGTTTCCTCGGCTCTGCAGCGTGAGGAGAGCTTGAGTTTCACACAGCCGGTCGCCCCATCTCCTGTGTTTGGCCTGGCAGTGGTGTCCCCATGTGGGAGCTGGTGCTGCTGTGGCCTCCCTGACTCGTCTGGCCCAGGCCTGGAACGGGGAGAGAGACTGCAAAAAACACTTTATTTAATTTGGACTTGAGGAACTAGTCATGGATGAGAGACTTGAGAGATGCTGGGAATAAATCTAGCCCTTCTAGTTTGCTGCCTCCGAATATAACCAGAATCTTTATAGTCAAACTTAAATATGGATCAAGTGAAATCTTAATATATAGAGGATGTTTAGCCTGGGGAATTTCTTTATAATAAAGCCAGGCAGGATTTGGGAAGACTGTATATATGGATATTGAGAACATCGTTGTGAAAGATGTTCCTTCTCCAGGGAGGTCAGCTGGAGTACAGAGGTCCAGGAAGGGTAATCGTCTGGGTGTCATTTGATTTACTCCATGTGCTGGCATTGCCCCTTGCCCTGCCTGGTGCCAGTGTGGTGGGTACCAGGCAGTGGCTGCCACGGTTGCTGGGCCAAAGCAGGAGGGGAATGGAGGAGAGTCTGGTTGTGTCAGCTGAGATCTTCCCTGCTTTGGGGAGCCTAAGGAAGGATCATTTTTTATTCGAAAACAAAAAATACAATCCATAGTCTTGAATGTGGCGCAATGGCTGACCCTGAAGCCAGGAACAGTGCAGGTTTAAGGCTCTGCAGCTGCCGTTAACCAGCGCTCTCTCCGCTTCAGAAACACGACGGGATGCTGAACTGGGAACTGGCTTTCCTCTCGAGAGGATGCTGGTGTGGCTTGTCTGACATAGTCCCAAATGGGACAAGTGAGCCTCAGTCTCTCAGAATGAGGGAGTCTGTGGACACCAGTGATTGCACAGCCTTGTGCTGGTGCTTATGTGGTCACTGTAAAATCCTCTGGCAGAAAAGGTTTAGTCTGGGAGTGTGCTTCTCACATGGGAAAAAAGCACAGATTGTCCAGTCTGCAGGAAAGAGGAGAACTTTGGAGACAGAGCTGTGGGCTCCAAGAGCCTGCATCCCTTGGCAGTGTCTGAGGGCTGAAAGCTGCGTCTCCCCTCGCTGTGCAGGAAAAGAGACCAAGGACCACGAGAAGGAAAATGTGAGGCGAATAAAGGAGATTCAGAAGAAGTGCAAAGAGAGGGAGCGAGCCCAAGAGCACAGCCAGCCCAAGCCTGTGAAAGCTCTGTGGAAATCCCAGAAGTATGAAAACGTGGAGTCAAAGGTGAAGGCCAAACTGCAGGTCAGTACCACTGAGCTCTTGAACTCTCCTGGCCTGGGATGTGGGTCAGCCACGAGGTTCTGTGGGATGGTGGAGATGGAGGAGTCCTGGAACCTGTGGGTCTGGGGACAAGTTGGTGCTGAAGTGTGGTGGGCAGATATGATGGTGGGGCTGTGTGTTGAGCAAGAACTTTTGGCTTGGGTCTGGAGAGTGATTTCTGTAATAATCCACATCCTGTCTGACCAAGTAGTATCCTCATGCAGGGAAAGCTAAGAGGAAAATCTCATCACACCGTCTGTGTGGAGGCTCCTACTTGCCCCTTTGATTGTGAGGGATCTAAAGGTGGTTCCTGGGGGTGCAGGAGCCCTCACAGCCCTGTTCCCCATCTAGAGGTGCATCCAGCTGGCTTTGCAGCTTCCCAGTGTTTGGGGCAATGTGTGTCTGGACTTTGTGCCAAAAGGCTGTGTTATTCTGCCCCACGGATTGCGGTCCTCAGAGACAGGTCTTGAGGCTGTGTCAAACCTCAGTCCGAATCCTCTTACCACCCTGTGGACCCACAGTGAGCTGTGTATCTCCAGAATCTTCTCTGAGCGATGGTCCTGGTGAATGACCGCTGCGCAGAGGGGGCACACAGACATCTCCAGGCAGTCAGGGTGGAGGCCTCGGAGCTCCAGCACAACCTGCAAGGGTGTATGTACCTCCTGTCCCCTGCACGCCTGCTGGTGGGAGAAGGGATGCAGGGCTATGCCTTCTATCCTCAGGCGTTTTCAGCAGCTGAAACGTTCATGTCTTCTCTTCTGAACAGGTGTCAGGCTTTGTGAAGGTTTTGGACTGCTTTTGGCTTCTTTCTTTTTCTTTCTCTGGACAATCTTTTCTCCCCCAGTGGGTTCCTTGTGTTCAAATAATGCCTCTTTGAAGAGCTTTTTTAAATGTACCAAAGCGGCTGCCTTGGTAGAGGTGTACCTCCTTGTATGGAAAGTAAATGCTCACTAGGAGAGGAGGAGTCCATCGCTATCTTTGGGTGGATCTGTTGTCATCAGTCTGGATCTGGGACCTGTCACTGTCATCCAGCTGACCTCTGTGTTCGGTTTGCCCTGTCCTTCCTCCAGAAGTAGCACTGTGGCTCCTATGGCTGGGGTGGGTTCCTAGCAGCAAGCAGAGGGGTGTTGTGCCCCCCTCATCACAGTGTCCTCCTGGAGGAGAGGCCCTGGGGGTCCCTTCCAGCCCAGCTGCCCAGAGAAGCTCTGTGAGGAAGGGGTGGTGCAGGGCTGCTGCCTCGGCCGGTAACCTGCTGGATCCTGCATTGCCATCAGCCTCAGGACTGTCAGCTGCCAGGAGAGGGTTTTGTCCTTCTGCCAGACCCTGGTAGCCTTCACGGTCTCCATCTCTGTTCTGGCTTTGCAGCCACCCAGGCTGTGTGGACAGGAGTGACCCAGCGAGCTGCTGCTTGTGCAGATGGTGGGTGCAAGCTGGGTGACACCGTGAGCACTGTCACTGGCACCAGCCTTCTCTTGGTGCTGCTGCGCTGAGTTGGAGCCTTCATGTTTCTCCTCATCTGTGTTGCTTCCCTCTGGTCTGTGGCCCTCAGGTCAACTTTTAACCCTAAAATTATGTGTATTGATAGCAACTGCAAAAATTGGCAAGATGGTTTCCAAGCCAATGGTTCCAAATGCTGTGTCTGTTCTTCCCGGTGTGCCACTGACCTCTCTGACATCCCTGACCCTTCCAGACACGGGAGCAAACCCACGTGTGCTTTAGGAGCGCAAGCCTACACTCTTGTTTGACAAATCCTCTGGCTTAGAGGAAGATTGAGATCTTTTGTTTTGGGGAAAGGGGGTGTTCTCTGTGCGGGCAGTTTCTGCGTGGTGTGTTACTTGTGCTCTGCGGATTCCTCCAGAGAGAGGTGGCGAGAGGCCCCGGTGCTGACTCACGTTGTTTAACTGTTGCTGTGGCTCTCCTGGAGCTGGGCTGTTCCCTTTGGAGGATCTCCATCTTCATGGAGCTGCTGCTCAGAGATTAAGTTGATTCTGTCCCTGAGGCTGTCAATTGTAGCAGCTGCCTTGAAAAAAGGGCTCCGGCAGTCTTGGTGCTCCCGTGGAGGCAGACGGGACACACTGCGCTCTGCTAGCACGCTCCTGAGGTCACAGACTTATTTTACTTCGAACCAACCACTCTAGATCAAGGCGCTTCTGATTAATCTACCAGAGAGATCTGCATCTTGTGGCTCCTGTTGAAAAAAGACTGATGGTCTTTGGAGCACGATCAGCCTAGGCAGTGCTGAGGGCATCGCGTACGTGGGGCCTCACACCAAAATCACTGGTGTTGCTGTCCTGTCCCACCGTTGGTCTTCAGGTCTGCCAAGATACGAGGAATCTGCCTCGAGGGGCCGACAGTTCAGCTGGGAGAGCAGCTGAGACCTTGGGTACCTGTAAAGATCTGGAGGCTGCCCCATGTGGTTCCTGTCCCTTCCAAGAGCAAAGCTGTGCCCTGGGTGTATTTATTGCAAGGTCACCTGCTTGCCAGAGTGTCACCTTGCAATTTTCAGGGTTTTTTTGGGGATTGCCTCAGTCAGTCTTGCGGTAGCCTGCCTGTTGGACAGTGAGCAGCGTCACCTTGTGCCAGTGCTGACCATGGCCTTTGAAAATGCCTCCCAGACTCCCTCACTCTCTGTTGCTCTTTCTTCCTAGGGTAGGATAACCACGGATTTGGGGTGCTGCACAGAGCAGCACTTGACAGCAGCATCTGATTTGTGTCAGTTTCCTACCTGTGCCATTTCATGACAGTTTGCTGCAGCAGATTCTGCCGCACGCTCTGGATTTGTGGAGGTGGGGTGGCTTCTTCTGGGAGTTCAAGTTCTCTAGTGTTGCCAACAAGGGAGACTGGCATGTGTCTCTCCACTTGCAGCACGCTTATTCCATGCTGCCATTTGCCCTTTTCACAGGAAGATTTCTGCTTTTTAAGGAGTCATTATCACGGTCAATTTGGACTGTCCACCCGTTTAGATTGTCCCTAGGCCTGGTAGGTATCTCTGTGGGGTTATCTGGTGTTGCTCTCCTTTCATGCCTACCACATTAATCAGTAAAGACTAAAAGTCAGTAAATTGACTCTCTAGTCAATGCTATGCATGCATTTGATTTAAATGCCTGTTTCTGCAGATTGTTTTTTCCCCATTTTTAGTGTTTCTTTACAAAGTTCATTTGCCAGGTCTGGATTTGCTGCTGTAGGCAGTCTGTTTGCCTTTGCTGACTGAGTACAGATTGCCTTCCCCCAAGAACTTCTGCCAAGTCGTGGTAGAAAGATCGTGCTGTCTTCTGCCGGCTGGAAATGTGTGCTTGAGCTTGTGGTTGACCACCCAAACTTTGTTGGGTGGGTGTCTCTTTGCTCCACCTTCCTCTGCTAGTGGATCTTTTCTTGCCTTTTGCAGGAGAGCTCCCCACTTCCAAATCCAGAGGCTCTGAAATTCCTGAGGGCCTATTCTCGCTGCGGCCCTGGCATCAAGCCACGCAGAGCGCTCTCCCCAAGACCTGCCAGAACGAAAGCTGCGACAGACACAGCGGCTCCAGAGGTGCTCGGTGCTGAAACTAAGGTGAGTTGCACGCTGACTGCCTGTTCCAAGGGGTTTCTGGCACTTATCCTTTGCTCCTGCTTTGAACTCTTCATATGTTCTTCTAAAGTGTTGGGTCAGATATGCTGTGTGAACAGGGAGATCTGTAAGTACCGTTCCTGGATGAAGGGAAGGAACAGGGCCTTAGTCCCTAGGGTGGTGAGATGGGCATGCAAGGATTGCTAGTACTACCCTCTGGCTTCATCCTTGCTCATAGTTACAGAGATTGTGAAGTTCTCTTTGGAAATCCAACCTCCTTGCTGTAGAAGTGCCAGTGAACTCAAATCTGCTCTTCCTAGGGCTTTGCAGGAGGTCTTGGGGGTTTGGAGACTGCTCCCAGCTTAATCAAAGGAACTGTGGCTTTTGGGCGTTAGATAAAAAATTGGCAAAAGGGTGTGATTTTTAGTAATGAGAGTTAAATCAGTCTTAACAATTAAACCTTTCAGGGAGCCTTGTCTGGGAGGGCCTAAACTGCCCCGTGACTCATGTCTTCTTTCCTTGGCTTGTGTGGGGTTGTTGGTTTGTTGATTCCCAAATGCCTTGGAGTGACTTAATTTAAACAGGGCATAAACTCCCAGGGAGGAAAACCTGAAACTCAAATCCAGTGACCATTGGAGGAGCTGTGATGGAGGGTGCTGTCTTTGGGGCAGGACCAGCCAAGTTCTTGCTCTGCCAGAGCTTCTATTGCATTGACTGGCCTGGTGAAGGCCTGAACAGTTTTTTCCTCTGACCTTCTGCCTGCTCTGGTGGGCTCAAAATCCAGCAGTAGGAGCTACGTGGACTACATCAAGTCTGGTTCTTTCTGTCCTTTTGGCTTTGAGGGCATGGGGTCAGCTTGGGGACCTTTAAAAAGGCCTTTCAGGCTTTGTGTTTGCTGCCTCCATCTCTCTTCTTCCAGATGCAGGTGGAGGGCACGAGCATCGACTTCATTAAGCACAACGCCCGCAATGCTAAGCGGGCCCCGCTGCGGCGTTCCCAGTCCCTGCAGGCACTGGCCGAGCTGCTGGAGCAGAAGCACCGGGAGCAGGAGGAGTACAACTCCAAGCAAAAGGGCCACGTCCCCCAGTAGTACGTATGTCCCTCTCTGGTCCATGGGACTTTCTATAACAAGCCATCTCCTCTCACCACATCCCCCAGCTTCTGTGTAGGTTGATGGGGGTCCAGGGACAGAGATGCTCTTGCCATATGCAAGCAGTCCGATTTATTGGGGCTGGGGGAATAAATGCCATTCCTCCTGCTGTCTTGACTTAACAAACATCCTGTCGCCAGTTTGATGGGGCTCAGAAATAATTTTGTCTTTTCCTCCCTTGTTGCTGTGCAGTGATGCTAACGTGGGGATGCTCTGTGTGTGGAGATATGTGCTCCTGCCCCTCCGTAAGCTTTGCTCTCTCTGACATAGCCGCAGTACTGACAGGTCTGGCTTTGGAGAGGCAGATAGCTTGCTCTGCCTCACAAGTGTTCGTCCTGCCTTGGACCCAAAGGCTGAGGGACATCCAGCTAGTGCCTTCCATTTTGGGGTTCCGAGTTGGTTCTGTGGCCACCAGCAGCTCCGGGGTGACCCTGTCCTAGGACTGACCATGGTGTCAGTCCTTTGGCTCTCTGCTGCGCCTGCTGTCCCCGCCAGCATCCCTGCCTGGGAGCTGTTTTGTCCAGCTTCATTCCATTGCTGGCCCACAGATGGTTTTGAGGGGCCTCAGTGGCTTGGGCCAGAAGCAAGGAGCAGAAGTCCTTGTCTCCGAGGAGCTCATGTTGGCCTCAGTGTGTGTCTTCTAGCTGCCCTTCAGTGCCGGTGGAGTGTGTTTGCTAGTCCACGCGTGAGGGCTGAACCCAGGGGTATCCCTCCGCAGCCAGGGTGGGTTGCTGTGGTCCTCGGGCAGTGATGTGGAGCCCAGAGGGCTTTGAAGGGCTCGATTCCTGGGTGAACCCTCCTGCCCGGTGTGCTGACTCCTGCCCTCGCCTCGCCAGCCTGCTGGAGAGGAAGGAGCTGTGGCGCAGACAGACGGAGGAGCGGCTGCGAAACCTGCCGGATCCCGACACGCCGCCTGGCCATACCATGATGCCGGAGACCCAGCGGCTGGAGACCCTCAGCAATCTGAAGCAGAGTAAGAGCAAAAGAAATGGGGATTCCAGCTCAGATAAACAGGCGATCCTAGCCAGGATTAGGGAGAGGAGAGTCCCGGGGCACAGGTTCCTGCCAAGTGGAGAGTTGCCTGGGACAGAGCGTGCAGCTGGGATGCTGCAGGAATAGCTGCACTTAACGTGCATGTGTGGAGTGCGCAATCTGCTTCAGCTTGGTGGGACCTGCAGGTGACAGGACTGGCTCTTTGCAGCCTGCTTGTTTGGTGGACCTGATGTGAGAGTTACTATTGCTCTTAAAATGATAGAAAGGTTTTGATTGGAAGGGACATTCAGAGGCTTCTAGTCCAGCCCTTGGTTCTTCAAAACTGGAGCAGGTCACTCAGGTCCTCATCCAGCTGAATTTTGAATTTTACGGATGGCTGCTCTCTTAAAGTCCTTGTTCCAGCACTGCCACCGTTTTCGTGACTGAGAATGAGGTTATAGCTTTAGGAAAATGATGGGTTTCTTTGCTTTTCCATTTACACAGCTTTTTTTTTTTTCTAATTTTACAGGTGAGGAGCAGCTGATAAAGGACCTGGTGATGCTGCCAGTGCGCACAGACACCCTCAGCATGCAGAAGAAGCGGGTAGATCTGGAGAGGAAGCTCTCCCAGATAGAAGAGGCCATCAAAATCTTCTCAAGGCCCAAGGTCTTCATCAAGCTGGACTCCTGAGCCGGTGGGGCTGGGTGTGTTGCGCTGCTCTGCATGAACATCCTTCATCACTGGGAAGGAACGATCCTCATTTGGGGAGGGAAGGAGAGGAAGGCAAGTTCAGGACTCTGGGCCCATGGAGTACAGTGTCCAATGTGCAGCCAGTGTCTCTTGCTCACCCTCCAGTGCTGTCTCTCATCCAGGGAAAAGGGTGGGAGATGCCCTAATATACTCTGTAGTCTGGAGAACAGTTGTCTCTGTGCTGCCTGGCCTCTCAGAGATCAGTTCTCTGCTCTGGATCCATGGCGTCACCTCTTATTTTCCCATTTTTTCTCCACTTCTAGAAGGTGGTAGGAGGTCTCTCGTGCTGCTGCCTGTGGTGTTCCTTGTCCTCTTTCTCCTGAGCTGGGCAACGCTCATGGCTCATTCTGGGCACCTGCAGACTGGTCTGCACACAAACCTCATGCTGTAGCCCTGCTGTGTGTGCCCTGGTGCTGAGCGCTGGCCCATCTCACATAACCAGTGCCTCTGCACTCTCTGACCTGTGGGTTCAACTCAGCAGCTTAGGGACAGCTTGGGGACAATGAAGAGGTGCAGAGCTTTAGTCCTTCCTGTTTGGGCTGGCTGTAGGGGGATCTGGCAGGATGTCTGGAGAAACCTTTGTTGTCCGTGGGACAGGACATGCTCTAATAAAGCATTGTTTCCCTCCTTCAGTGTCTGTGCAGGTCCCGGTGGGCTCAGCAGGGCCTGAGGAATGGCAGTGGGCAGCAGGAGCCAGCAGCAGTGGCACAGGGATCACTGGAGAGCTCTGGTCCGTCTCCTGCTCAGGGCAGAGCCAGCTCCATAGCTTGGGGCCTCATCCAGATGAATTGGGGAAGTCTCCAAGGATGGGGTTGCTGCCAGCACCTCGTGGGGCTCTGTCCCCAGGCTGCGCCACCCTCAGGGGAACACTTTTTTCCCCTGAAGTTGCATCAGAACTTCCGTTGTTGCAGCTTGTGCCTGTTGCCCATCTCCTTTTGCTGTGCAGGTTGGGGATGCTGTGCATGGTTGCCCCAAACAGGTGCCTTGTTGCACAGGGTTACTCCATCCCTGGGTAGGATTTTGCAGGGTGGGGATGTTGCAGAGTGGTCCAGCCCTGCCGGGGGTATCTTGCAGCACCCAGAGCTCCTGCCGAGGGCCAGGGAAGCTTTCAGCAACCAACTGGAAAATCACCCCACGCTCCCCTGGGGCCGCCCTCAGGGCAAACCCTGCAGCCAGGCTGGGCGAGCGGGTGCTGAGAGCAGCAGGGGAGCGCAGGCACCAGCCCCTGTGCACCTCCCTGCCCTAAACAAGTCTGGACTAACCAGCCCTGCTGTCTGCTTTGCTCTTGCCCATCTGGGTGCCGTGGCTGTTGCCCCACTCGGGAGCTGTGCCCGTGCCCTTCCTCCCTGAGCACTCATGTCCAGCTCCGGTGAACGGGCTGGAAAAGCGCTGCCCTCAGGTGCCCCCTCCCTGCTGGACCTTGTGCGTGGGCCGCTTTGCCAACAAATGTTGCTGGTGGGTTGGGGCAGAAGTGTTGGTGCTGGTGCCAAAGGTTGATGCCACAGGAGATAGGGTGAGAGGAGGCGAAGAACCACAGGAACAGCCACAGCAGCACCGCCCCATCCCTCCCTGCGGACAGGAGGGTGCTGGGCCAGAGCTGGGCCAGGCCAGCAGCAAAGGCCAAAGCCACAGTCAGCCTGGCACTTCAGTGCTGGGAGAGGAGCTGTCACCCCAGCAGTGTCCACCGGGGCTGAGTGGCAGCCAGGGAGCTGCGGCCAGCCCAGGTGCCAACCCGCTCCTTGCAGATGTCACCGGGGTGTCCCCTGCATAGTGAAGGCACCGCAGCAGGGACAAGGTAGGACTGGGGGAAGCTTGTGTGAGGCCACCAGGCCAGGCTCACTGCCCAAAACAGCCTGGACGCACGCTATGGGACCGGGATATGTAGGGGGAGTGATGTGCCTCAGTGTCCCTCCAGCACCCCCTCTCCCCACAATGGGCCTCGCTGGGGTCACCCAGCAGTGGAGCTACAACATGCCCCAGGTCAAGCGTGCAGCTCCCAGGCGCTGCCCTGTGCGTGTGGGGCTGGGATCCCTCCCCAAGGGTCCCCAACCGCTCTCCCATCCCCTTTCTCCTGGGGACCCGCGGAGCCAGTTGCAGGGTTCCTGCTGCCCCACGCTGGGATGGGCCACAGCACGTGGGACGTGTGGTGATGGTCTGGTGGGGGACATGCCTGCCCCACCCCGTCACCAAGGCTGTTTGCTCTCCTGGAGGGGCTGCACCCCATGGCTGTTGGGGTCCAGCCCCTGGGATGATGCGAGCCAGGGACAAGTGGGCTGCTTTCTAGAAAAGGTTTTACTGTCCATTGCAATATATTAATTGATGATGCATATTTCGATAAAACAATTAAAAAACCCCGCTTGTTTGCAAGGAGGGGGTGGGGGGCTCGGAGGGGCAGCACCTGGTGGGTGCGGGTGCTGCAGCAGGGCTCCCGGGGACGTGGGCAGCGGCAGAGGGCAGCGGACAGCCCCGCTCTGCCCCGCCAACCCACCTGTCACCACCCCCGTGCCCACAAACAGCCCGGCTGTGCGGAAACCCCCGAGGGCCCAGGGCAGCGTGGGACCCCGCGGCTATAGGGTGAGCAGGGTGCCGTCCTCCCGCCCGCTGCCCCGGCCAGGGCTGCCGTCGTGGCTGCCAAGGGACTGCAGGGAGCCCCGCGAGCTGTGCGGGGACAGGCTCGGCTGGAGGGGTCCGTCCGCAGGGCCCCCGTTGGGGCAGCCCCCAGGGATGTAGTGGGACGCGCTGTCGCTCTCGATGACCAGGTCGCCCTCCTCGTCGCTCTCGGCCGTGCTGTAGTTGCTCAGGTACTGCGAGGCCGGGCTGGGGGTCTGCTGGCTGGGGGTGCTGTCCGTGGACATGCCCGAGCTGCCCGAGGCCTTGCTGCTGCGGATGACGTTGTTGCGCTGGTTGGCCGGCTTGACGGTGATGATGAGGTTGTGGCTGTTGGCCACCATCATGTCAGTCACCTGGTCCAAGGACTTGCCGGCCACGTCGATGCCATTGACCTCCAGGATCTCGTCGCTCACTGCCAGCAGCCCCGTGCTCTCGGCCAAGCCGCCCTTCACCAGGCGGGAGATGAAGATGCCGGGCACCTTCTCGACGCCCTGCGGGGCCACGCGCACGCTAACGCCGTCGCGGATGTAGAAGCCCAGCGGCTTGTCGGAGCCGTGCTTGTGGAGCCGCACGCGGCGGTGGGTCTCGGGCAGGATGTCCACGTCGATGATGGAGGAGATCTGGCGGAAGTCCTGGGGCATCCCGATGAGGAGGTGAGGCTTGGCTCGGTAGTGCGTGGGGCGCAGTAGCCCCTTCTTCTTCCGCTGCAAGGAGTTCGAGGCGAAGACGCTGGCATCAGATTCTGCTGTAGGGAGCAAGGGAGGACACGGGTCAGGCACCGCAGCTGCCCGGGGACACAACCACGTGCCCTTGGCCCCAGGTGCTGGGGGAGGGCGGTGGCAGAAGTGCTCCTGCTCACGGGTCTCACTGGCTTTTCCTCCCCAGAGCATCAGCCCGGCTTTTCCTGCAGCCTGTTTCTGCCAGGCCCATCTCCTGGGATTACCCAGCGTACATGAGGCTGGGATTAGTGGGATAGAGGCAGTGATTCAGCCTTAATCACACTTTAAGCCAAACTCTGCGGTTTAACACTAGAGCTGCCAGCCCTGATGGCCTTGGAGCCACAGCCATGCCCCAGTTTGGGGAGAGGAAAGCCCCCCTGCATGAGGCTCCCCTCACATGAGGGGTGCTGTGGCAGCAGATGGGTCCCTGAGGGTGAGTCCAGCCCCGTGAGACAGCACCAGAGCCCCTTGTCCCTGCTCAGTCAGGGCCGTCGCTGGCACAGGATGGGGACGGCTGCAGCTGTGTCCTGCAGAGCCATCCCCAAGGACAGAGACTCCCCAACTCCTGCAGACCCAGCCCAGGGTTGCAGCATCCCTGAGGCCCCTGAACATCCCAAACTGTGATTTGTGCCACTGTCTCTTGTTCCACCATCTGGCACCACCACACAGGTTTTGACTCCATCCTCCTTGCCCCTGCCCTCTGTGGGGCCCAGCTCCAGCATGTCTCCTCCTTGGCCACATCCTCCAGGAGCTGGGGAGCAGCCCCTGGGCACATTCTGGTTTCTCCCCATCCCTTTCCATGTGGGACCCCGGATCTGGACCCTGCGTTGCCAGCACGTTCCCTGTGGTGTCCCCCACCAGCACCCGGACCCTGCTCCAGCTGCAGGGGCACTGGGGATGCCCCCAAGCCCCGGAGACACTGGGTTTCTCCTTAGCTAAGCCAACCTGCCAGGGCTCCTGGGTTATAAATATCTCCCTGCACACACAGCCTGGCGTATTTTTAGCTCAGGGAAGGGTGGTGGAGGCTTTCCCACAGCTATTTCAGTGCACAGCTCCTCTCTGAGGGGTGCGGAATGGCTGGGCCAGGCAGGTCCAGCACCCCATGGACAAGCCCACCGGTAGCCCAGGTGATGTGTTGGGCTCTGCCCTGCCCTTCCCATGGGCCCAGCCAGCTCAGGAGGGCCAGCACCACCATCCCTGGCCAGGCTGCCCCACAGGGATGGCTTCACCTGATGGAGTGACAGCACAGAGAGGAACCAAGCTGCAACCTTCAGTGTTTGACCCCCCGAGGCAGGAGTGGCTGCCGTGGAGCCCACTGAGGTGTGCACACCTACATACACACGTGTGCACGGCTCCCAGTGCCCGGCGTGCGAGAGAGGCTCTGCAGCCACATTCCTCACCGACCCGGACTGGTTCAGCGACAGCCCAGCCCTGGGATGACCTGGATCCATTTTAAATCAGCTGTGACTCACCCAGGACTTGCTCCCGGCCTCTCCGCACACCTCCTGTGCTGCTGCCGGCCCCACGGCCCCTCTCCCGCGGGCATGGCTGGGTGCTGGGGGTTGCCAGAGCTGCCTCCTTGCCCTCCTTATCACGCTGCCCACAGTGCCAGGGCTGTGGCTGCCTGCTCTCCACATTGTGCCCCCTTGGCACCGCCACCCATGGGCCCTCGCAGGCTTTTCCCAGCAGCAGACAGGACGGCTCTGGGAGCAGGAGCAATGCTCCCACGGCAGCTCCGGCGCACCCAGCCCTGTGCTGGCTCCCTGTGCTGCAGCCTGGGTCCAGGTGTTGGTCCAGGCACAGGGGACGGTTCAGTGCTGGCAGCAGCAGCCCCTGAGCATACCACGAGCTCCAGCTCCCTCCTGCAGCATCCTGGATCGCTGCTGCCGGCCCCCACGCCAGTGGCTCCGGAGGAAACACGTCCAGGGCATCCCGCATCACCTCGATGCAAGAGACCAGGAAAACTGGCACAGCAGCTGGGACCAGCCACTGGCATCGCCTCTCACCCAGGGACTTGGTACCACTAACGTGAGCTGGGCATCACACTGGGGAAACTGGGAGACCAGGCTCCGGCTTTGCGCGCTGTTGCTTGATGGTGCTACTAAAGAGAAACTTCGATGCTACTAAACTGAGTGGAAGAGGACAGGCTCATCTTCCCAGTGGAGATGTACCCAGGGTGTTTGTCACCAGGAGGCTTTCATACTCGCTGGGACACTGCTATCATGGTGATTTTGCACTCCTGCGCAAGGAAGCTGCTCTGCAGGAACGCGCCACTAAGGTCAGGGAGAGCCCCTGGGCTGCCGGGAAGGCGACAAGCCTCTTCCCACCACCGAAAACTCAGCAGCACCCGGCACCCCAAGAGCTCTGCCAAAATGATGGCTGCTGCCGCCTCGGGGCAGGGAGCTGGATGGGGCTCCCGGCATGGTGCTCACAGGAGCAACACGGTGTTTTCTGGGAGCCCACACCAGCCCTGCCGGAAAAACATGACTTCAAAGGGGTGAACTGCAAAGATTTGCCTTTGCTCGCTGGGGAGCACGGGGCTGGGCTGGGTGCCCCCCACCACAGGGAAGGGCTGCCAGAGAGACCCCGTGTGGTGCCGCCACCTCCAGATCTGTACACCAGCAGTGGCTGGAGGGTACATGACCAGCTGTCCCCAGCACGGTCACAGCCCAAACGTGGAATCAGCAATACCACGGGACAGAGCTCATCTCCCTTGATGGGGAGGACGGACCCAGCGCCCTTCCCCACTTACCCTTCTTCTGGATGATGACCCTGAGGAGGGGGTTGGCAGAGGACAGGGCTTTGTGGTAGTTGTCATCGTTGTTGATGGGCAGGAGGTCACCGTGGATGTCCGTGTAGCCCAGGAGCACGTCCACCCGTGGGATCTGGTGCACTGTCTGCAGCAAGCGGTAGAAGTCCTGGAAGCTGCCTGCACCGGAGCGTTTCATGGCAAAGCGGCGAAATTCGGCATCAAACTGTGGAGGAGGAGGAAAAGGGTGAGGCTGGGCAGGGCTGGCATGACCGACACAGGCAGGGCTGGGCACTGCTGGCTCCAGAGCTCCGGCAGCACAAAGGCAGTGGTGCCCACCACCCAGAGCCCCTCCCAAAAGCAAAATAAAAGGAGCACAACTGTTTTCCTGCCCAAACACCAAAGCAACAAGGCAGAGAGATCCCTGTGAGCAGAGGAAGGGCCCTCTGGCCGTACCACCAGCCACGGCAGGCACTGTGCTGCTGAGAAGCCCTTCCCTGCGACACGGGTACTGTCGTAGCACCTGGTGAGCAACAGCATTAATTATTGCCTCCTTCAGTCACGATGAAGGGGAAGCCAATTAAGAACAGGCTGACAAACGCTGCGAGGATCGCGCTGCCCGAGGGGGATCGCACCGATCCCAGGACAGGTGGCAGCCGGCGCTCCCTGGGAAGGAGGGAACACACCCCCGCTGGGGTCCCGGGCAGGCGAGGGCACAGCTGGGCAAGGGTGCGGCAGGGGAGTGCACATCTGGGTGAGCACAGAGCTGCATGGGTGGGCACAGCTGGGCAAGGGCACACTTCTGTGCAGGAGTGTGCCAGGTGAGCACACATCTGGATAAGCACAGATATCTGGGGGAAACCATATCAGGGCAAGCACACAGCCATGTGAGTGTGCATATCTGGGGACACAACAGGGTGTTCGTTCCTTGCTGGGGGTGCACATCTGGATGACAGCATAGCCGGAGGTGTGTGTGCCATGGTGAGCATGCACATCTGGGCACGAGCACATCTGGGCAAGGCGTGCACCTGGGGTGATCGCACATCCAGCACGCCCACACCGGCAGAGCCGTCCCGCACACCGGGGCTGCCAACACCACGCACCGGCGAGGGTGCGCATCTGGCGAGCGCTCCACGGCGACGCTCCCACGGCCGGTGCCGGCCGCGCCGAGCGGGCCCGCGGCCC